>JAUEKW010000040.1:773514-786889 GCA_032274785.1 Ajuga reptans
ATGAAATTATAACTTTGGATTGATACTTTTATTAAAAATAGTAATACTTTTTTCGATTGATACCTTTTTGCAAAAAAATAATACTTTTTAGAGAATACCTTTTTGAAAATCGGATTTGAATCAACCCGTTGCATATAAAAAGATCCATGCAACAGGGGCACATAAGTGTTACTTTTTATAAAATATTGGTGCTTATAAGTCAACCGTGTTGGTCAAATTTTTAAGAAGTCATGTAATCGTAATAGTTTTTTCTGAGCCAACCAAGAAAGCGCTAAGCCGATGGATGGAATCCAAATAAGTTTCATTTATTTTCTACGTTTTAAAACCTTTATCTTTATTTGGTGTAATTATTAGTTTCACATGTGACTTTTTCCATGTGGCACAAAACAAAATGAAAAGAAAATTGGAATCTGACTATCGGAAATGGCAAATTCTTTATATATGGTGGACGGAGGATGGGAACAACGAAAATCTAAAGTTTAACAAGATCAAAATACATACTCTGTGTTAAACAAGACTAAAATGCAAACATGCCTTTTGAAAGGACTAGTTTTGCATTTTTTTTTTCCTAATGTAAATTGTGTTGCACTAAAATTATTACGCATCTTAAACATTCAACGTGATATTGTCATATTATTTTTAAGATAAGACTGTTATCCAATAAACCAAGAGAAAGTATGGCTAATGACTATTTCCTCCGTCTAAAAAAAAAAGAGTTAGGTTTCACAAAAGTACAACCTTTTTACTTTTTATTACTCCCTCCGTACATAAAAAGAATCATGTTTGATGAATATACAACTTTTTATCTTTGGTCAACTTAGTTAATGTATCACCCTTTGCAAGTGGATGATTGTAATCTTTACCCTTAAAATTTTGTTAAACTCATCAATTTCCTATTAGTATCATAGTATTAACATGATTTTATAAGGGCATCAAAGTAACTTTTATGGATAACCAACTTTAACTTTTCAAACATGACTTTTTATTGAACAAGAAATGATTTTAATACAGGACTCTTTTTATGGAACGGAGGGAGTAGTTATTAAGAGGGTGTTTGGCTGAGCTTATAAGCTATTCAAAACATCTTATAAGATGTTTAAGAGCTTATAAGTTCATTCAAAGTGTTTGGTAGCATTTTCAAAATAAGATCTTATTTCATCTCAAAATAAGTTGTTAACAGCTTATAAGCTGTTTTTAAAAAAGTATGAAGGGTCCAACTTATTTCTCAAATAAGATCTTATTTTGATTAACTAGTTCAAATTTTATTATTTTAATTACAAGAATGCCATTACTAACATCTTATAAGCTCTTTCAAATTATTCTAACCAAACACTTCAACAACTTATTTTTGAAATAAGATTTAACATCTTATAAGCTCTAAAAACATCTTATAAGATGTTAAAGCTTATAAGATGTTTTAAATAAGCTTAGCCAAACACCCTCTAATTCGATGACAATATAACCTTCTAAAAGCTATAATTCTCAATTAAACAACTTCTTGTATTTGTTAATTCAACTTATTCAATCTAATACAACATATTCGTAAAATAAAATTTTTAAACTTTTACTTTGACCAACGAACGAGACATTAACCGTTGAAAAATAGCTCTGTAAAAAAAATAAAAAAATAAAAATTGAAACAATACTTGGGACAAGGCGAGTATATACCTACATCTAAAACAATTTTCATTCATATAACGATAAATAAATCATATCCTCCTAAGTCCTAACTGTACAGCAAGCTACTTAATATGTACATCTTTTACCAATGTAGTGATAAATATATATATAAAAGTGAGCAGTACCAAAGGTCCCTTACTTCCAAACCTTAATAGCGCCTTCTCTACCGCTTGATATCAGAAGCCTCTGGTTCAACTTCACAGAAGCTAAAGAGAGTATGGAATCGTTATGACACCCTCCCGAATCTGTCGCCGCGGCAGCAAGAATCGTCTTTCCAGTCAACCTGGTTGCCAATGGCCGTCTTTTTGTTTCCTGCTTTGCAACAACAGCATACAAAAATAAATAACTCCACACAAAAAGTCGTTGCTAATTGTTGAAGTGAGAGACCTCGATTTCAAACCTCAATAGTACAGAAAAAGGAGCAAGTCTAGTAAGTCATACAAAATCCAATTATTCAGAGAATACATCATAATTTATTTATGAGAAGTATATATTAGACAAAATCCTTTTCAGAAATTATACTGTATATGTTCGTCTCACAAATGAAAGGATGTCATCTAAAGGATGCTGGGGCAGGAGTTCGATAAAGCTGCAGGCTAGAGCTAACATACCACGATTTGGAAGAACATGAGGGTCTCCTCATTAATCCAATAAAAGGTACTACTGCATATTTCGTGTTATGAGATGTCAAAACATCCATTATGCTAGTATAGGATCATAAATCTTTCCAATGAAGTTCCAGAGGCTTCCAAATGAAATGACTTAACGAGATGGAATGGAACATGTGACGGTAGTAGGCGATAGAAATATTATTTGCATGTAGTCCTAGAGAACATTTATGTCTTTCAGCAATTACATGTCCCAAAATAGCTAAACTAAAAAGTAATTTCATTCTTCAAAAAGCAATAGCAGAAATTTTTGGGGCCATGACAGACGTACACACACATTAATGGATTATATAAAATTATTTATTTGGTAAAAGCATTCAATTATCTAATATAAAACTACAGCTTAGTAGATACTCCATCGGTAACACAAAAATAGTCCCCTTTTCCTTGTTTTGGATTTCTAAAGAGGATAATCCCCTTTCTATATATTAAGGGTGTATTAAATGCTTATTTTATAATATACCACTACTAATACTACTTCATTGAAATTACCATTTATATTTTATTTTTTTATTTGTGGGGTGCACTAGGCGCCGTGCAGTAGTGCAACGAATGGGTGACACATGAAGGCCGGGTCGCAAAGCTACCTTGATGGACCCTCCCCCTTAAAAAAAAAATTAATATCGTGCGGACCTTGGCCCACATCAGATATTAAACTGATAAGAACAGATACTACACTTGATCTTAGCCAGAAGGCCGAGAAAGGTATTGAAATTACCATTTATATTTAATATCTTTTAATTTACCATATTAAATAAGGTATAAGTAGGAATCTCAACGTGTATTAGATGAATTTCTTAATTTTAAAACTTGGGAGGACTATATCTTTGTGATTCGGAGGGAGTAGTTTGAAGAATTTGAAATACCTGCACAACTTGCACTCCGAAGCTAGATTTTGTCTCATAGAAATCATCATTTCCAATGCCTTTAATAGATGGCCCACACACACAATAGGTCCGGTCAGGGCTGCAAACAAGATTAAAACATCAACAAATGCAAAACTAAGAATGGTAGTAAGCAGGAGCAAAACAAGGATCTCAAACTGGAGATCAAATGAATACCTGCAATGATCCCATCGACGTATTTTCAAGTCAGTTCCACCAGTCAGTAGATCTCCACCAGGTAAAGGAAGCAATGCACGTATACCAGGAATGTGCGGGGAAGGCTCATTCAGCTCGTCAATCCTGTACTTTGAATTTGTATTTCGCCTCAGCTCTAATTTAGTATTAGTCTTTCCAGAGGGCCTGGCCAAGGCCCAAGGTGAATCAGAACTCTCAGCATCAGAATCAAGGTTTGCAGCCCGCAATATCTGTAAAGCGAGAAGAATATTACCACTCATACCACTATTCATTGTCTTCTAGATATAATTTGACAACTTTAGCAATCAAGCAATGCAAACTTTTATAATTTCATACTACAAATAAGCTTAGTTAATGCCCATGGCTATGAGTGTAGCTCGAACAAACTAGCATTTATCAAAAAGTAAAAGTCAATAAAGTATTCTGTTTCCTATTGAAGAAAAAAGAACAAACAAAAAAACAAAACTAAAAGCTAAAGAATGGGAATCAGAAAAGATATTGAAAGAAAGGTTCAAGATTCACATAATATTATATCTCATGCAAAAGATACATGGGAACAGCACTAAAAATGAATCTTGAATACCTGGTGACAGCTTCCATTTTCTGCATTCCAAAGAGAAACTTCGTTACTCCCAGCTGCAACATAAACAAGTGGCCTTGTAGCAGCGGACAAGGGGGTACCCGAAGGAGGAACAAAAAGACACATCTTTTCAATGGGACATGCAAGAGAATATTGCCACGAGTTGACAGGTATGCAGAATCGGAGATCCCACAAGGTAAGCACACCCCTTGATGATCCGGACACAAACCAATTACCGCAAGGGTCTGCCACCAGAGAAGATATATAACCCTCCTCTGGAGAAACTTTTGTGTTCCAACCATTTAAATTCATTCTTGTATCCCAAAGATGGATTCCACAATTTTGAGTGCTGTATAGAATCATTTTGCTCGTACTACCATCAGCAGAGTAGTTCAAAAGGCTTAGTATGGCACCTTCCCCACATCCACTCTTCTTCACATCAGCAATACCTGAATAATTCTCAACAACATTGCCAAGTCCTCTAGAGATGTGATCAACAGAAAACACATGCATCATCCCATCACTTGCCCCAGCAACAATTTGAGTAGTACCTTGAAGCACTGCAACACACATTGCACGACTTCCACCCAAAGAATAGGTTAGCCTAGACCGAAAAGAGATATCCTTCTCCAGCTTCTTGCAATCCCATATCTTTACAGTAGAATCTTCAGAAGCACTGACAAAAAACTGCTGGTCCATTGAAATGGAAATATCATTCACAGCAGCTTTGTGTTCCTGGAGGTGAGCAACCAATACCCCACGAGGCCTCCACCCAGAATCAGGAATGGTTGACGACCATGCCAATGAAGACATTTCTGTTGCCTCAGATGACTTGGACCGTTCCCCAATGTGGAGAGAACTCCCTTTCATTCTGTCAGGAACTTCCATCTCATGAAATTTGCTACTAGTGTAAGCTGTTTCATCAGTATCTCGGTCATCTACTTCATGCACAACTCTCCTCAATAGAGCAGGGCCATTACCGATATAAACTGATCCTGATACAAGCTTAGGAGCTGGTATTGAACTTGCTAAACTAAATGATTTATTCGCTGGATCCATCCAAGGCAAGGAAGAAGCACTTAAACCTAAGGAATTATATGGTAGTGAAGATTCAGGAGCAGCTGGAGGGGTGCCTGACGTTCTCCTGTTATCAACCTTAAAGTGGTATAAAGGTATGCTTTCTGACGACTTATCAATAAAACTGTTCATGCAGCTCATTTGGGGGGACATGAATCCAGACAGTTGAGACTTTTCTGAGGCAATACGATCATTGGCTTCCTCCTGGCACAACGTATTTTGTGTTGGGCTTCCCAGAGCTCTGAACTTGCTCTCATCAGAGTTACTTGAATCAAAGTGTTCCCCAGGGGTACTGATAAAGCTATGATGTTCAATATCACTTTGTCTGTCAGACCAACATTTCATTGGATCCAACTCCCTGGCAGTTTTCTGAAGTAAGTCTGCGGCTTCAAATTTTCTAGACTGTGATGATGCATTGTACCATATCTTTCTCTGTCTCTCCAACATGTCTGAACTCCTGGCACTTTCTAAAACTTGATGATATACTTCTCTGGAGACTGGCGGCTTCAGACACCCAAGAAGAGCTTTCTCTGAGGCTAAAGATGCTGGTTGCCTACGTAAGAACGGGCGAATAACAGGGACAAGAAATACATAAGAATCCACGGCACCTAGGTTCTCACTACTAGCTGCAATAAATGTGACGGCTGATCTTCTCACCCACTTACTGGGATAGCATAGCAACGGGAAAGCACGCTCTATCATCTCAAGCAGGATCCTCTTTCGCAAGAAAGCACTTCTGCAGAGAATAGCCAAGCATTCCAATGCGTTAACAATGACAGACTCCGTAGTGTCAATAAGTGCCTGCTCAATGTAAGGTAAAAGATATTCTTCCACACTTCGTTGGCCAACAAAAAAACAGACATATATTATTTGCCCATAAAATACAGTCCTGAGCTGCTCATCACGATCATTTAGGAAAGCAGGGAGGATAGGTAACACAAAATCATTACTCTGCTTCTGCCCAAAGAACCAACAAAGGTTTCCGATATCCTGCAGAAGTGCTCTCCTTATGTTTGGTGTTTGCTTTGGACCCATCACAAGTTCTTGAATGACCTCTGCAATAGATTTTCGCAACTGTGCAAGTTGTGCATCATTATTCACCTTCTGCGGTTCTCTGGAAGTGTTTGTGGCCGGGATTGACGCCTTCCGTGACAAATTCTCATTTAGAACCCCCGCCTCAGTCAAGCTTATCGAGTGAATTAGGAAGCCATATGCAGTAAGCGCCAGCTTAGATATATTGCTAGCATAGCAAATCCTTACACTTTCCTCAGAATCATCAGGAAGCATGGAAAGCATGGGAAGAATATACTCTGGAAATATTTTGGCATCACTTGGAGGAAAATCTCTGACTAGAGGGAGAATGTCACACAAAGTTTCTAATGCAGCACAACGGACTATGGCAGCTGGATCTGAAAGCACAGCTATAACATACGGAAGCACGCGCTGCAGTCGATCTTCGTCATCAATATATAAAGAACAAGATTTCAGCAGCAGGACAGCAGCCCTCCTTATGAAAGGGACCTTAACATTGCGAATGCAAGAACAAAGAAGTGAGGCAATTAAAACCATACCCTCACAGCTCAATATATCCTGAGGCAATGGTAAGAAAGGCATTCCAAAGGTGTCTGATTGATTATCTGATATCAATGAGCTCAGCTCAGTCATAGTGATCTTTTTCAGGAAAGGATTGCAACTTCGTTGGAATATATCGGAGATACTTTGAATAAGCTCCCCAGGAGATTGCAAACCACATTGCTGCTGATTTTGGGAATATACAGTCTTGACCGGACTATTTGGCAAAGACTTCACACTTGAACGCCCGTTGTTAAGCTTCACATCCTTTAGCAGGGTACTTACATTACCCAAAAGATCAAACTGATCATGACTTTTGATATTGTTAGTCTCTGTTCTTTCACTCGGGGATTTACCTGCCTTAGTGGAATCTTGCTTTCCATTAATAGCTTGTGGAAATAAACTTCGATTCTCAGCAGAAGTTTCTGTCCCAGATATTATATCCTCGCCAGCCCTATTGCCCGTCATCTGTCGAAGAATTTCTTGGAAAGAGGTCTCACATGCTAAAACCTGCAGCATCAATTATTTCTATTATAAACAAACTTGACCAGGCACAAAGAATGGAGATAGAACTTTCCAATTTCCTCACCCTTGCATCAGAACTCAGCGGATTTAATAGGGAATAGAATTTATGAAGAAACGGTGAGAAATAATTTGGAAACACAACACCAGCATAGTTCTGCAAGTAGCTGTCAGCAGAGAATCTTGACTCCGGATCCAATTGAATCATATGAAGAATCATCTTACGGATTCCTGAATCTGGAATCTGCAGTCATGCAATATGTTAAGGCAATCACATATCATTGAGGTACATTTACACAAAAACCAAAGTTTCTGAGTAAAGTTTTAAAGATATAATGAGCTCAGTACAAGATGAGACATTATTTGCATACCCGGGAAAATGGAATGCAATCAGAAAAGGAATCACATTGAATTGAAAACCAAAAGCTTTTAGAATCAAAACCCCACTGCATTTGAGGATACCTTTTCAAGATGCTGGGTAGGATCATGTTGTCCTCTTCGATATGCAAGCAGTTGAGAGAGTTCAAAAAGTGGTTGACCTTCAAGAAAAAGCTCAGCAATCACACACCTGAAATAGAAAGTTGAATTTAACTATTTGATGCACGACAAGAAGCTCTGGAAAATTCGACTCTCGAGGTTATCCATGACATAGTAAGTAGTAACTATGAAGTGGCTAAAATTACTATCACTGGGATATTTATAAAAGCATTACGAATGTATCGTAAAACCAAAAAACTCTACATGACAAACAAAAGACTGCTATGAACACGCTGGTAGAATAGAGGAGCATGTGGTTGCTGGATTAGTTACTTGCCTAACATATGTAATAAAAGTTCTACTCCCAATTCTCTCAGTTGGTACTGGCCATTATTCCTTTATACAAGTTTACGTTATGCATACTCGAGAAAAAAAAAGAGCTGCTGATAAAATAAATGCAGTATCTTATGACTGTACTAAGAAATGCCAGAATAATTTTATCCACGAGGAGAAATGAAACAATGAATATCAATGCATATTTCATATATAAGCTTTTTGTCATATCTTTACTTCCATATTCCAACAGAAACAGTTATGAGTAAACAAATGTTATCTTCACTTTCTGAAATCTATGCATGAAAAACTGAACATCATGGCCTTTTCCCCACGTATATTGGTTCAAAAGAAGCAAACGGAAGATTCCCAAACAAACACGAATCCTCAAGGAAAGTATTCCTCATCCACTCATCATAGGATCCTTCTGCATTTCTGTCCAATAGAGGCTCACGAAGTTTTGATGGATTCATCCATAAATATTTAAGTCGGAGTTTTGTAAAAATTCTGTAATAAAGCATCCATGAGAAAACACTCACCCTGCAGCAAAGATGTCCATTGAGGGCTTCAGAAGCACATCTTGTGCTACTTGAGTCTCCCCTCCATGCTCATAAAACCTCTGAAATTAAAGTGCTTGTAAAATTTAAGACCATTATGTTAAAACTGGAAGCGTCCACATAACATATAAAATATACATACCTCATCTCTACATGTACAAGAGCAGCATCAACGAACACTAATTTATTTTAACAATCAGTTCTAGGATCCACTAAGCACTAGAGCACCAAAATTTTATCACACGTGTTGATACTAAAATGAAATATGCTTGGAATAGATGAATAAATGAGGAATTAGATTATAACGCTCACTTAATAGTAAAAGATTATGCTGAATCTGAGAGGCAGACTATGGTGAGACCTTTTCACAGTAAGATGCTCAGCCATATAAGTGTTGTTCTCGCCTTTATTCACATATGCTCTGACACGAGATTTGGCAAGCTGAAGAGCATTTTCCTATATGAAATCATTGAGGAAGACACTCTACAAACAGAAAAATTTAATAATTGAAGCTGCTAAAACTTTCAATTATCATTATTGAAATTTCATGGTAAGGCAATACGAATGAGATCAGTAAACAAGGAATTTCATGATCTGATACCACTATATATCCAAAATAGGATTCAAATGGTAGACTACCAATTAACCAACTTCGTCCTATTATTCCGAACTTCTTACGTATTTGAATCTATGATATTTGTGAAATAATGTGCATTGTGAGCTAACTAAGCACTGCAATAAGCACGAGAATGTATGTGTATGTTGTATGTAGGCACGCCAATCCCATTTTGGTATAATCGGATGAATTAGGTGCTATTCCCTCCTAGTCTACAGGCGATTAGTCAGCCAGTCAGCGACAGTTTGTTTGAAAAAATTATAATATTTTATTTTAAGCAAAACGATGCCGTCTTATTACTTCTAATTCGATTAGTTTGTGTAACACATGCTTGCTTAAGCCATAGAGATTGATAAGAGTAAGCAATACATTAAGATTCATAAGAATTAAAATATTAAGGGTGCAACATATCCTTTTATGGATAGGAAAATACACTACACAAGTAGTTAAAATTTACAATTATCTTGATGCATAGCATATTGAATTTCCTTTTTTATCATTAAGTATAACCTTAAAATAGGTGGGGGTGGTGGCGGGATATCATAGGTGGGTACATTAGGAATAGCATGAACAAATAAAAAATAAAAAATAAAAATCAGCCCCTACTAGCTGCCTACGCAGCCACTTCCAACGCAACTTTGCCTAGTGAGTTTTGCAACACTATCAATGTGGCAAGAAGGATAGAGAGGGTCAGTACGGCGATGGGCTAAAGGTACAACAGCATAAGGTTCACATACTCAAGGCGCATAGTGCAAAAAGAGTGCTCACTGAGCGCAGCGCACCATTCTGAAAACAACACGTGTACTATTCTCATACAATCAAAAGGACCACTACCAAAAGTTATATCACTCCATATAATTACTCCATATTTACATCATAATAAATAGACATTTTTTATAAGAACAGAAGTTATATCAATATATTCTCAAACAAACACAAATGGACAAGCCCCCAATTATTGCAGAAAGGGTTAATTACTAAAAAACATCAAGACCTCTGGTCCATTTTCAATTGCAATATGACTTCTGAAACTTATCAATGTTTGTCGTCAGCAATGAATTATTTTCAATAACAACACAAACCACCTTTATTGACATCTAAATGGGTCGCTACCACCATTATTAGATGCACCTTGAAGATGTTGCCCTCGCTATCTTGATTGAGTAGATAGGAAAATGATGAGTACCGAATCAACTAATACTCAGGAGATACAACAACCCACTACTTGTTTTTAGGAAATCCTTAAGGATATTTTGGAGAGTTTACCAATGAGGGTTCATTCTAACTAAGTAGGAAACCATACCTAACAGCTAATACAATAAAATTGATAATACATATTCCAAATAATACTTCTCCAATATAACTGCCAAAAGGGATGCTAGGACACCATGGCTGTAAAGGTTCATTAGCTGAAGGAAAGGGGCCATAACAAGCCCACTCCTGGAGGACTTCCATTTCCTCTCTCCCTTTCAAAGAATAAACCAGATCCAAATTACTTATTCCAGCGTCCAAGAAAAAAGTTCTCCCCATCTAATCTGTCCAATATAGAGCTACCTTCTTCAGTTGCTACTACCCTGTTTTCATGTAAGGAACATAACCCTTCTCTCATTGCCCTAAAAGCCATAGGCAGAAAGAATAAGAAGGGGGTCTCCCCAATAAAATTTGCTAAACGTTCTCCCCTAACTTCTAAAGAATAGAGTAAGCTATAAATATGATTCTTACAACTACTTGTTTGATTTGCTCGTACACATAATATATCGAACACAATTACAAATTTACAATAACATTCATAGTAAACGCAAGCTCAAAACTGAGGGGGAAATCTCAGTCAACGCAATACTAAGAAAACTTAAAGCTTTTGTCTTAAGGGAAAAAGTTGGTAAGTAGACACAAATTAGAGCACTTCAATATTCTCAGCCTGAACAAAATCTCCGAAAATAGTACACAGCACACTTTTGTGGGATTAAAAACAATAGTGAAATGTTAAACAAAGAGGGATGGGGAGCTGAATATGTAAAGCAAATCTATTCGATTATATTGTCATTAGATGTCAATCTAAAGGATCACAAGTACAGAAATCCTTGCAAATCCCTCCCAGATTCATGTAAGTGCTTAGGTCATTAGTTGATTTGTGTTTCCTCACTAAAAAGGTGGATAGATAATAAGATTAGTGAAAATGGAATGTCCCCTTGCAGCAAATGAATCTATATTGCATTTTAAACACATATTCCAATCCATATCTTATTGTATACCATAAGATCTAAGTTGTTCCTGGCACGAAAGTATTAAAACGTATTTCATTGTAAACACCAAGTAATTCAAGAAAAGAAAGGTTCCTTCAAAAAGAAAAAAGAGAAGTATTAGAGAATCACCTCGGGTGCAACATAACAGCGTCTTCTTCCACCAGTATCAAAGAAGAATGAAAAATCAGAGGGATCATCATATGGGATATATGTAGGCTTAAATGATGCAAAATCAGCAAGGTAGAGCCAGTTCCAGGAAGTAACCAGCACATTCTCACATTTAATATCGCCTGCAATAAAATATATGATCATCTGTAAAACAAGCACAACAGAGACCTTGTAGGTATCTAGAAACAAGATCAAATGTTCATCTCACCATGACAAACTCCATGCGCATGGCTCTGTTTCACAGCATAAAGCAACTGCCAAAAAGAACAGTAAGTGAATTTTTTTAGCAGACTTCCAATTCCTATTGCATCAAAAGAAATAAACAGAGAGAGGGGGGAACCTGGAAAGCCAACCATTTCTTTTCAACAAGACTAAGAAAAGGACGAGTGCTTAAACGATCGTGAAGATTGTTAAAGAAGTATTGCCTCAACAAGTAAGCAGCTTTATCTGTTTCGAGCCAAAACTGCAACATGAATTCAAGGGAAAAAGGTATTCATGGACCATTTTCGGAAACTGAAAAACCAACTGCAGTGTTGAAACTCAAGAAACTAAGACTTTAAAAATAAAAAGCATCATAGAGCCATCTTCTCCAAAGAAATAAAGATAGCCAACTTTAGAAGATTAACACTTTAGTCCTGGAAAAGAAGCCTTCAAATTTCTTTATGTGTCACGTGGAGCAAGACGATTCTTGCTTATTCTACAAATTCAGACACAAACCTTTTTTCTCAAACTCATAGCAAAGAAGCAAAATTTCTTATTTATTCAACTTTAGCTTATGTATCAGTCAATCGGACATAGAGAGGTATTGAGAGATCATATAACTCAGGCAGTGGACTTAGTCCCTGAAGTCATGCATTGTTGTTTATGTCTAATCACTATCAACCAGAGCGAAAATTCAGCAGATACTATTACGATGTGTTTTTTCAGAATTATTTACTGCTTTAATACTTGCAAAATCACACTCCAGACCATCTCAACTAACTGAAACCCTAAAATGCTGCACAAAATCTTCAATCACTTAACCAAAATAAGAACGATCACAGGAAACCATGAATTGAAGTAATCAACTGAAGCAGAGGTGTAGGTAAACCTGGAAGGGCCAGACATGGGGGTGATCGAGATTGGAGAAGACGTCGCGAATGTGGGAAAGGCGACGCTCGTATTCGCGCAAATCAATGGAGTCGCCGCGCTTGAAGTAGACCTTGACGAGCACCAAACCCTCGTCGTGCTTGCAGAGTATGGATTTGAGGAAACGGTCCCTCCCCAGCACTTCTTTGAGGACCAAGTTGTACGACGACGGCAAATCGTGCAGATAATACTCCGTCGCCGATGCCTGCGTCGTCCGTGCGATCTTGTTCCCCATTCAACTCCTCAATTTCTACCAAAATTCATCTGTTGCATGTGTATATCAATTATCAACCAGCCATTCGGTGAGGCAACAGAATGTGAAAGAAAATCCACAATCATAAATAAATATAATCAGCCCATACTTCACTAATAAGTCTCAAGCAAGTCATCATCTCAAAGTGGATTGTTTTAGGGTTCCAATGATATACTTTTGCTTCATTTTTTTCACCACATATCCTGCGATATAATATAATTTATTATTATTAATAATTAAATATGTATCGTTAGCTATAAATTTTGGGAAGATAATATAAAATAGCATATTATTAACTTTTAGTATAATTTTAAAAATTTTGTAAGTTTACTATAATTTTAACCTTTTAAGATACAAATCTAATCTTACTATATAATATAATGCATCCGTCTATAAATAGTAATTCTTAATTTTTCCCGCCC
>JAUEKW010000040.1:786989-797802 GCA_032274785.1 Ajuga reptans
AGCAAAATAAATCACAACTTTAATTAACAATCTCAATTCAAGCCATCGTACATTTTCTGATCTAAGTCCACATATCTGAAAAAATATATCATTTCATATTTGTTTGAAGGTAGAAGTTTTTTTACTTTTGAGATGACAATAATTTAGCACCAAAAAAAAAACATGTGAAATTGGCAGAGCCATTTGAGATGCTTTTAGGATAATCCCAAAAACTTTTGTACGAATTTGTATCGTGCTCAAAATTGAGACCCCTAAAAGAAGGTGCCGGCTAATGCCATCACAAAATTTTCTTTGCACACCACTATTTTGTTCGAGACAAAACTAACCTTAAGAAAAATGACTAAATTACCCTACTTTCAAAACATTAAGAAAAAATATCTTCCCCTTCAACCATCGGATATCTTTCTTCTCTGACAAACCCCAATCTTCAATCTTCACTACATTCTATTTGAAATACATCGTAATTTGAATAGATTCTTGAGATGTTCTTCTTTTTTTCCTCGATGGAACGGTCGTCGAAGAAAGGTTATTAACCTTGCTGATTCGAAGGATTCACAACAAACATCTGTTTGAAATTATTTTCAATGATTATTAAGAAAATCCTTGCTCTGGAGAAATTCATTGAAGCATAAATTAACAAGGTTCTGTATTATAGTCAACTTACCCTAAAATTCTCTTAAACTTGTGGGAGGAGCAATTATAAGATATTCAGTTGGGATTTATAAATAGAATTAGAACTCCATGGATGTTTGCGTATAATTTTTCATTTCGTTATGATTTTCTTGTTCTTTCTGGAAGCTTCAAAATAATTTATCGCATCTTAATGAGAAATCACATTGATTGCAAAGTTCTGTTCACTCTTGTTGGGTAAGAGACTTTTATGGTTTGAAATTTCTTACTTCTGTCGATTGTTTTGTTCACGTTTTCTAACTCCTCATTTTTGTTTCTTTTTTCTTTTAATATTAGAAGGTTAAAATTGGACGTTTGCGTGGTGTGTATAGAAATTTTACAACAAAAATATTAGTAATGTGGTGTTTTAAGAAAAAATGATGTGCAAATTAAATTTTGTGGTGCTATTAGCCGCCGCCCTAAAAGAAATATCTAAAATTTTAGGAGATAAAAGAGTATCATGGAAGAATGAGAATAATTTCAGATAATATACAATACTAGTTAATTAATTAATTATAAGGTGAAATAAAATAGGAGGAGAAATCGGAAATAAGAGATAGAATGTCATTTGAAATATGTGATCTTATGCCGAGGAGTAGAGACTAATTTCCTCACCTATCCTCACTCCTCCTACTCTCCCTCATTTGACTTTTATCCCTCATCGAACTCTCTTGCTTCTCCACGCCACCCACACTCACTCCTCTTTCCCCAATTCTACACTCTTCGCCTCCGATTCTCCCCTTACTCTCGGTCCTCGTAATTTTTCCCCAAACTTCTAAATAGTTCTCGAATCCCAATCCCGAAATCAATTAAAATAACTGGATTCACTGAAAATTTCCACCGTTTGATCTCCCCTGACTGTTAGGTTCTAGGTTTCGCGTTTTCCCCAATCGCCCTGTGTTTTTTCATGATTTTTTGTTGATTGTTGACCGCGATGAAGATCGAGGAGCTGGATGATGAAACGGAAAGTATTACACAAAGCAAGCACAGCAATAACAGTAATTATTATGATGATGATAATAAAGAGACAAGGATGATCGCTGTTCGGGTTGACGCCAAAAGGGCTTTAGTAGGAGCCGGGGCTCGGATCCTCTTCTACCCTACCCTTTTGTACAACGTCTTCCGCAACAAAATTCAAGCTGAGTTCCGATGGTGGGATCAAATCGATCAAGTATAACTTTCGGTTATGCCAAGTCATGTTTAGTTACGATAATTCTTTTCATTGAACAGTATGCTGTGTTTAATTATTTAGTTTCTGGGTGATTATTACTGTGCTTGTTAGTTAAGAGATTATGATAGAGTATATGTTTTCATATGATCTCGGAAAATTTTAGTTCTATACGTTTTATAATTTTCATGATTATCTGGACTTTTTTTTCCCCAATAAAGGGTACATATTTTGAGATGTTTTCTTCTGATCAATGCTGGGTGATAATGCTTGTTTAGTTGGACTTATGGTGAGTGCTCTTTTTTATTCGAGGATATCATTTATAGTCTGTGTTCGCTAATTCATCTGCTTTTGTAACAAATAATTAGTTTCTTCTGTTGGGAGCTGTTCCGTTCCCAAAGGATGTACCACGGTTGAAGCAGCTTGGTGTTGGTGGTGTAATTACTCTGAATGAGCCGTATGAAACTCTGGTCCCGACATCTTTGTACTATGTGAGTATAGTTGCAATATTAATTTGCCAGCTTCAAGAATTGGAGGTTACAGTTACATGTATGATGCTTACTATTGTGTTCTCTAATCCTTATAAGGATAATTCTGCAAGTTCCTATGATATTTTCTTGAAAACGTTAGGGTGCATGGAGATAAAGAGATTGGTTTTTTCGTGGAAACATTTTGTTGACCTTTCAAGATGATGGTTTAGATGAATCTTAATTTTGTATTTGTGTGTATGTATATGTATACCTAGCAATGTGTATGAATTGATTGACCAATATCAACTTAATTGTTCGAAACCTTTGAATTGCAAGTTTGATTTCTTACATATTCAGATCATGCTATAGATAGCTATTAGCTATGTCATTTTGGATTGACGTTTACACTTTGTTGCAGTAAGTTTATCACATAAGAGTATACTTTGTACGAATTTTGACTTATTGGTCATCTTGAAGCCACGATTGTTGCCTTCAAGGAAAATTTCTTGATCAACTTTAGACAAAGAAACCAGTCCAAATCATTGATGAATACCTTGCTTGTGTCTATATTTAGGTTTAACTTAGAAAAGGAATTGTATAATTATTCTGCTATGATGCTGCGGACAATGGAGGCCTTCATTGCAG
Source organism: Ajuga reptans (assembly GCA_032274785.1). NCBI lineage: Eukaryota > Viridiplantae > Streptophyta > Magnoliopsida > Lamiales > Lamiaceae > Ajuga > Ajuga reptans. The sequence goes on from JAUEKW010000040.1 coordinate 789,942, forward strand.
CTGATCTTGTGCTATTATTATGCAAATGAATTTAAGGGATTTTTCATCACACTTTTTTCCCCCTATTTTAACTGATTCTTGTATTGTCAATTTCAGGCTCATGAGATAGACCATCTTGTAATTCCAACTAGGGATTATCTCTTTGCTCCTTCTTTTGGGGATATTAATCGAGCAGTAGAATTCATTCACAGTGCGTGATCCTCTTTAGTTTTTTCTTCTTGATTTGTTGGTATAACGCATTGTTCCAAATTTCAAATAACTTTTGATCATTCCCTTTGCAGGAAATGCTTGCAATGGTCAAACAACATATGTCCACTGCAAAGCAGGGAGGGGAAGGAGCACAACCATTGTTCTTTGTTATCTGGTCTGTTCTTTTTCTCCATAGAATATATTCTATAAAAATGACTCTGGACCCTAAAACGGTATCCATAATTTTCAGGTTAAGTATAAGCATATGAGTCCTGCTACTGCACTTGAGTACGTTCGGTCTAGAAGACCTAGGGTGCTGTTGGCTCCATCGCAATGGAAGGTATGCAAAGTTGCGCACCTGATGTCTATGAAATTACATCTTAAGACCCTGCATTCTTCTCCCAGGCTATCTACGTATTTGATCAGGGTGGCTTTTAAGATTTCTGAAGTTAAGGTTGTGTTTGGATTGAGGATTTGAAACTAAAAGATATGGAATGAGTGGGCTGTAAATTCACCAAAATTAGACTGAATTTCGAATCCTCCAGAGTCACTTAGAAATTGTTCAAATCGAGAATGATGGACTTCAAACCCATCCCCCAAATCCTTCCATCCGAAGTCCAAACATAACCAACACTTTTTGTCCCAAAAAAAGAGCCATGTTTCAAAAGTCTACCTCATTTTATTAATTAAAAAAAAGTTGAAATTTAGATCTCACGAATAAGTTAAACAAAGTCGTATAATGAGAATTCAAAATTCTTAGAAGGTTGTTCCTTCATCTAATTAATAAAAAATAAAAATAAAAAGTTGTACATTTGTCAAATATGACTCTTTTTATGGGTCTAAGAGAGTATTTTATGGGCTTCAGAACAATTCTCAAAGCATTCAATCTTAATCTTTGTTTTTTTCAGGCAGTTCAAGAATATCAGCAGCAACGTATGGCTTCTAAAGCCCTCTGTACGTCTGGAGATGCCGTATTAATTACAAAAGCAGATCTGGAAGGATATCATAGCCCTTGTAACGACAACTCCAATACGGAGCTGAGGGTTGTGCCAAGAATGGCGAGGACAAGGCCTATGATAGCTAGGTTGTCGTGCCTCTTTGCATCTCTAAAAGTTTCAGGTAATTGTGGGCCCGTAATGAGGCAGCTGACTGAAGCGCGTGCTTGCTAAACTAAGCCTGCTATCTTGTACAGAGTCTATGTTCCACTCGAACTTGGATGAGTGTTAAATATGTTTCTCAAGTCCTGTGTTTTAGAGATGTATGAATACAGAGTTGTGACATTGGATTCCAACGTTGTATATTGTAAATATGGTTGTGACTTGTGATCTGAGTTGTAGTTCCAGAAGAAGTCTGAATTTGCATCAGATTTTGCTATTTGTTTTATATTAGGTAAGAAGGGTAGAAACGTAAAAGTGGTGGGAATGAGTTCTACCTAAGAGGTTGTAATAATTGATATTATAGAGTGGACTACCAGCAGATGGAAGGGGCGACCTAGACATCGGAGTGGACCATCTAGAGTGGGGGTTGCCGTGGACGTCGGATCGGAAGCGTGGTGGTATGTTATGATCCTAGTTGTCATACCACATCGCTAAGTATGGATTAGAATGTATAACTTCTTGGGCATCCTCTTCGTACAAGCTAATTTTTGGAAATGAGTTATACCTAGTCCCAAGTAGTTTTATTTAATGTAATTAAGAAAAATATTGTTTGAAATTATTCTATACAAGCAGGGCTGAAAATCAAACCAAGCTATTTGATACTGGACTTGAGATTGTTTGCTGAAAGCTCGTTTGATGTTCGATTGGAGATATCAAACAAGCTTGAACATGTTTTTACGTTTGATAAAATTTAAAGCTCGATCCAAGCTCGAGCTTGATAAGTTAAAAATGTTAAAAGAAGTGTAAAAGTATCAAATTACCCGAGCTCAACTCATATTCGGCTCAATTAAAGCTCGTTCAAGCCCGATTCGGTTAATAATCAAACAAGCTCAAAAATAAAATTAGAAGCTTGATAATATTTCAAATAAGTTTAAACAACAATACGTTATGCTCGACTCTGACTCATTTACAATCCTAACTACCAGGAAGCTAACTTTTGAGAATGAGCAGTTTTATTTAATGTAATTAAGAAAAATATTGATTGAAATTATTATGTATTACAAGAAAGCTAACTTTTGGGAATGAATTCTACCTAAATGGTTGTAACAGTCCCAAGTAGTTTTATTTAATGTAATTTCGAAAAATATTGTTTGTAATTATTCTGTATTACAAGGGCTCGATGATACTGATTGAAGTGTTAACTGAAAATAAAAGTATGATTTAAGTCATCATCGGTTAATTATAAATTACAAATACTAGCTAGTAAAATTACCTTTATTATTATTTGTATCTCATGTTTTAACGCATATTCTGATTTTTTTAGCAAACTAATAAAATCGTCAAGATTTTGTTAGTTGATCACATGTAATTTATGTCATTTTGTTTTGTGTTCACGAACTATGATCTCTTTTCTGGTGGTACATAAGGTACGGTTTGGGTACAGTTACTATTCGAGTATATGGTTCAATCTTGGATTTATACACATCAATGATGTTTTCAACCCGGCATTAAATTCAGTGACGTATCCAGAATTTTGGAAATAGGAGGGCAATAAATTATTTAAAAAAATATATAAATACAACACAATTTAGTATATATATATATATAAAGCTCAAACTTTACAAGTTAAAAAATAGTAGTAAATTTTTACTTGTGTTTCCTTCTTTTTGAAGATTTTATCATCAAGCTTTGTAAATGGTTTGACTTTTTTAAAAATATGAATTTTCACCACAACATATTTTAAGATCAATTTAACTAAACAACTAAAAAATAATAATATTGTTCTTGGAACTCAAAGATAGGTGCAACTAGAAATCGATTCATTACAACATTTTATTATAGATAAAAGAATTAGTTTAGTTAAACTTATTTTTGTGAGTTGCTAGTCTAAATGGTTGTTAACCAATTTACCAATATTATGTGAACTATGTAATTTGGAAAAACAAAATAAAAAATTGGAAAAAAACTAAATCTACAATTCAATCACTTGACATTTCCCTTACATGAATGTATACAAGGTAGAGTAACACTCATGTGCCCCCACTGTATGGATCTTTTTAGGAAAAAATTCTTTTTCAGTCATGTATCTTAGGACGAGTCCAATAAAAGTCATGTATCTTGCGTAATTTCAATTTTGGTCCTGTATGTTTCGAAAATGTCCAATTTGAGGATAAATTTCGCCGAATGTCACAAATTTCGTCGGAGTTGCTGACGTGGCGCTGACCTGACCTAAAAAATTGGGAGTTTCCGGTAAATTTGCAGACGTGACAACATGTCAAGCTGGTCACATTCGCGCCACATCAGCAACTCCGGTGAAATTAGTGACCTCCGGTATAATTTGTCATCAAATTGGACATTTTTTAAACTTAAAAGACTAAAATTGAAATTACGCAAGATACATGACTTTTTCTGGACTCGCCTTAAGTTACAGGACTAAAAAGGGATTTTTCCCGATCTTTTTATATACAATGGGTTGACCCAAATCCGATTTTCAAGCGGGTATTAGTTTTTCTTGAAAAAGTATTAATCGCTGAAAAATAGATGTACATGAATGGACTTCAAATTTTTTATATTTTTTATATTTAGCGCCTTTTTTTAGGTCCGCTCAATAAGGTGGTGAAAAAGTATCACTTAATTGGAATGTATAACTTTTTTTTTTTAATAAAAGCATCAATTCAAGCGATACTTTCAGTCATAATTATATTAAAATAAGTAATACTTTTGACCAATTAAGTGATACTTTTTGGCATAAAAGTAATACTTCTATAATTAGTTCGACCCATTTCACATAAAAAAATCCATGCATTTGTGACATATAAGTTTTTGTTATACAATATATTCAGATTCGCCCAACAATGTTCCATCTTGTATTCAATAATCCCCACTATGTGCCATGTGTATACTTGTAATGTCATCCTATATACATGGCATGTAGTGGATGTTATGAAATATAAGATGGAACACGGTTCGGAATAGAAGATCTTGTTCGTGGTTTTGTTGCAACTTAAAATAATAAAAAAGGTTTTCAAGAAAACAACTTGCTATTTGAGAAAATTACAGGGCTCGTCCTTTAACTTATTGGTAGTCCCAAAATTAGTCTTTTATTTTTTTAATAAATCTAATTTGACCCTCTTTTAATCGAAATTTAAAATTCTTGTTGTATAATTGTATGTCCACTGCACATGCCAACATAAAATTGTAGATTTTTATTTTTTCTAGTGAATATGTGGTCACCATGGTAAATATTAGTACGTTTATTTATATTATGTTGTTTATCAGGTGACACGTCCACGTCATTTAAAACGATGGAAAAATGAAGAATCTACAATTTGATGCAGTCACATACGGTGCACGTGAAATTATCCGGCGATTTTTTTTTAAATTTATGTCTAAAAAATAATGAAATTCGAGCAATTAAAGATAAATGACTGATTCAATTACTACGTACCTATAAGTTACAGGATAATTTTTGTAATTTTTATCTTGCTAAAGCGAACATGTGTGTACCCGGATCTGGACGACCCAACCCGTGTCCCACAGCTTTCATGGTCTTCCATTTCCCATGCCCTAACACCATCTTAGATAATTAAGGATGTGTTTGGACTAGGTTGTTCCAAACTAGCTAGTTGTGGGTTGGGTCAACCTAACTCGTTTTTCGATCAACATAGTTGTAAGTGGGGTCGTCACAACTTTATAACCCACTTACAACATCTTCTCTTCTCTCTCTCTCTCTCTTGTGACATCACACTCTCGATCTCTTTTCTTACAGTCACACAAACGCTCACAAAGGGGGAAAAAGTTATTAGTACGTAAAGGCGAAATTAGATAATTCATACTGCAACTTCAGCGAATCTGAACAACTGGGGAACCCCAAACTCTGCAAATACTACTTTTAAAAGCATCCAAAATCTTCCATAAAAGCGAAACAAATGAATATAAACTTTATAGGATGAGCACAACAGCAGCCCTGCACTACATGCACCACAATTAATTAATTAATTAATTCTTCATTCATTTTTTATTTCTATATATATTGCATGTTGATGTATACTTATCTCTCAACCCACTGCCTACTACTTACGGGCCCTTTTTTTTTTTGTTTGTTTTTATTTTATCTTTTTTCTTCCGGCCAAGAATCTTTAGAATTTTGTCTGAAATGCCTTAATTTGTGTTGGGCTATGATGGACCCTGAATTTATGTTCGATTTGCTGACCTAACACTCCAAATTTCACGTCATGCAGACAACCTGGCCGCCACATCAGTAAATACTGACGAGTTTTTGGAATCGAATATAAATTGGACAAAATTAAAACAGGGCATTTTAAATATTTTTAAAACATAAACGGGACATGAACAAAGTTAACGAGTATAAATCATAAATTTCCCTATATATGAACAGAACGTAAATGCTTTTTTTATCCTCATGTGATGATTTTATAATTGTTCAGCATATTGGACCTTGCTACTTTTTATAACACAGATCTTTACACCGGCAAAATTGATAAACCAAAAAAAGAAAAGAAAAAAGAACAAAAAAAAGGTGAGGAAATATGCATCGGATGCTACTTTGGGATGTATAAATCTATATATCTAAAGCTACGTATTGGGGGCTACAGCTTATAACTACATAAGTATATTCATTTCAGTAGCTAGCAGCAGGGTTAAAATTATTTTTGGTTCCGTAAGTTCTCACTCGTATAATTTTGGTCAAAAAATAAGTTATGAATTTAATTTAGTTTTGTAACTTGAGAATCTATCTGAATTTAGTCATTTTTCGCTTCCAGTGACCAATTTTACCGGAAAATCGCACGTGCCGGTCACATGATCATATTTTCTTGCCCATTTTTAAATTCGTGGCACCGGCGAGTGACCGACACGTGCGATTTTCCGGCTAAATTGGTCACCAAAAAAGGACTAAATGCGGACAAATTCTAATGTTACGGGACTAAATCGAATTTTTAACTTTTTTCGGAATCAAAATTGTACGAGTGAAAAGTTATGAGACAAAAATGATTTAAGCTCAATCTTCAACAATCAATAGCCATTGCATGCAGTAACCAATTCAATTACACAAATTCTCACTAATGTACAAATCCTAAATCTGTATACTTTGAATCGCTGGCGGATTCGTGAATTGTATGAATTTTTTTATGAAAATGTATTATTATTTATACTCAAATGTATTACAGTACTTGGTTTGAAAAAAGGGTATTCCCTTGGTCCCATATAAAGAGACATATATATTTGAAAAAAACTCTTGTCCCAAAATATGAGTCGTCATAAAAATCAGTGTCTTGTTTTACTAGTTCATGTAAAAAATTAAATTTTTTAATTATATAAATTAGTTAGATATGATTGAATAAGTTAAAGAAAAAAATGAAATAACGTAAGTGCATCTCGATGGTTTTTGGAGAATTGTACTTTCATCAAATTGATCAAAAATAAAAAAAAATTGTACATTTTCAAACAAGACTCTTTTTATGGGACGTAGGGAATATTACATTTCAACATGATACATTCTCCAGAACAAGTAATGCATTTTAGCATAAACACTAATTCCTTTTCAACATAACACTTAACAAATAATACCATTATAATACATTTTCTAAACAAGTAATATATTTGAGTATAAACAATGATACATTTTCAGCATAATACTTTCTTCAGAAAAAAATAATACCCTTCAGCAAAAACACTAATAAATGTTTTCATGAAGAATTACACAAAATCGACAGATCCGCCGCTGACCCATATTACACTAATCTCAACTGGTGTACAAGAGAACTTCTCATTCGATTAATTAATTTAGCAGCCTATTAATTATTCCTATGAATCAGGAGATTCTGCTCTTCACAAGATGTAAAAAGCACAATAAAATCTTGTCCTTAAATTCGTCACTGATTAATCAGAAGATGTCTTTATTCCCTTTAAGAAACTACGATGAAGCTGCATGTTCATTTCTGTTTTTATTACATGCAACCAAAAATATATACATACATATATATAGTGTGTGTATATATGTGTTCTCTCTCTCTCGTTAAGTAAAGCATATCTAGAAACAATTTGCAGCAAATTAAAAGCAAGAATCTGGAATAGAATAATTAAAGTAGTTTTAAAGAGCAAAGATAAATCAACAAACTTATTTTTAGCAATAATATAGTAATTAAATTCTTTTACTTGTAAGAGGATCCAAGTAATTTTGCCAACGCCACTGGTTACCCCATGAGATCATCTGCTACAATTGTGTGTTTTATCTTATATTTCATAATGTTACTAAACTACACATGTATCAGATAATATCATTAATTAATACGTATTATTTATTAAAGATAGGGCATGTTTGATTTGCGGTGAGCTCACCCGGATTAGGGTGAGCTCAGTAAATGTATTTTTGGTAAGAGTCCGATTAGCTCAGCATCCCTCACCCTTTAATTAAATAACACTTCCCACTTCCCAATAATAACACTAATAATAATAATTATTATAATAATAATAATAATAATAATAATAATAATAACAATAATAATTATAATAATAAGTATAATAATTATTATAATTATAATAATAACAATAAT
>JAUEKW010000040.1:823503-836727 GCA_032274785.1 Ajuga reptans
TCATGCTCACTGCCTTGACTAAAGACCCGAGTAGCCACGTGAAGGATACCACTGCTTGGACCCTCGGGAGAATATTTGAATTTCTTCATGGTTCAACAATGGAAAATCCAATCATTACTCCTGGGAACTGTCAACAGATTATCACAGTTCTGCTCCAAAGCATGAAAGACTCCCCCAATGTCGCCGAGAAAGCCTGTGGTGCTCTTTATTTTCTAGCCCAAGGTTACCAGGATGTTGGGTCAACATCACCCTTGACGCCTTATTTCCAGGAAATTGTGCAGTCCCTTCTTCATGTCACTCATAGAGAAGATGCTGGGGAGTCGCGTCTCAGGACAGCTGCCTATGAGACACTAAATGAAGTAGTCCGGTGTTCTACAGAAGAAACAGCCCGCTTAGTGTTGGAACTTGTTCAGGTTGTTATGGCAGAGCTTCACAAGACTCTTGAGGCTCAGAAACTTTCATCGGACGAGAGAGAGAAGCAGGCTGAATTGCAAGGCCTTCTTTGCGGGTGCTTACAGGTCATCATTCAGAAACTAGGGTCTTCAGAACCTACTAAGTATGCCCTGATGCAATATGCAGATCAGATCATGAATCTTTTTCTACAAGTATTTGCTTGTAGAAATGCCACTGTCCATGAGGAAGCGATGCTCTCCATTGGTGCATTTGCCTATGCAGCAGGTCCAAACTTTGTAAAATACATGCCTGATTTTTACAAGTATTTGGAGATGGGTCTTCAGAATTTTGAGGAGTACCAGGTTTGTGCCGTGACTGTTGGTGTTGTGGGGGATATCTGCAGGGCATTGGAGGATAAGATTCTGCCTTATTGTGATGGGATAATGACCCAGCTACTTAAGGACTTGTCGAGCAACCAGTTGCACCGGTCGGTGAAGCCTCCAATCTTCTCATGTTTTGGAGATATAGCACTAGCAATTGGCGAGAATTTTGAGAAGTATTTGATGTATGCCATGCCCATGCTGCAGAGTGCTGCAGAGTTGTCTGCCCACACATCAGGAGCCGATGATGAAATGATTGAATATACTAATCTTCTAAGGACTGGAATTCTTGAGGCGTATTCTGGTATATTTCAGGGCTTCAAGAACTGTCCTAAAACACAACTCCTGATCCCGTATGCTCCACACATCTTGCAATTCTTGGATAGCATTTACATGGAGAAAGATATGTGAGTACACATTAAATCCTCTGAATGCTTCTTTCTTTCTCCCTCTCTCTCTCTCTCTCTCTCTCTCTCTCTCCCCCTCTCTCTCTCTCCCCCTCTCTCTAAATGTCTCTCGGTTTTTCTGAATTTGCTCTTTCTTTAAGTTATCATATTGAGTAATCTGTTTTATCACAGGGATGATGTAGTGATGAAAACTGCTATTGGTGTCCTCGGAGATCTAGCTGACACTTTGGGAAGTAATGCTGGTTCTCTAATTCAGCAATCCCTGTCCAGCAAAGACTTTTTAAATGAATGTTTGTCTTCAGAGGACCATTTGATCAAGGAATCGGCTGAGTGGGCCAGGCTGGCCATTAGTCGTGCCATATCCGTTTGAGGTGGTGGAAACTAGGGGTGCATATTAGTTTACCTGCATGCATATGGTCGGGTTGGGTCGAGTCGAGTCGAGTCGGGGTTAAGGTCGGGCAATAGTCATGTCATGTTGGGTCATCACCATTTCCGGAGGACAGAAGCATTGTTTATTCTGTTGTCCACTAACTCATGCATAATCATCTTGGAGTTGGGTTGGGGGGTCGGCATCGGGGAGGGGGTGGGTAGTCGGTGATGGTGGCTTCTCCCGATTTTTTGGGAGGACTGATAACAGGAGAGTATCATTTGGGGGATTCCTAATGCGTTGAACGACTAATTTTGCTCGCATGATACAAGCTACTTTCGGGTTACTACAGTGTTATGGAAAAGAGCTGCATGGCTTCTGTTTGCTCTCCAAGTGGTCTGAAACGTACAGCGCCAGCTCTACAGCTTTTGTTCTCGTAATAATTGAAGGCAGCTATCCTGCCACCTTTTTAATTCATATTTTTTGTTTTCTTCATGCATCAGTTTTTTCGCATTGGTCCAAACTTTAACAGCGTTGCACACATCTCATTCATTTCATTCATGGCATGGGATGGTCTCATCCTAGTCTAGTTAGGGGCGTTTTCATTTGCATTTATAGTTGATTAGTGAGTAAGGTCTTTCACAGGTCTCTCTGTGTCAAAATACCAGCTCTATATGAGAAATATCGAGCTCGCGATTTTCTGACTGTCGGTACAGTTTTTTCTTTGATCATGCTTTTGGAATATGTAATCTATATCTATATTTTGATTTTAAAGGTTAAAGAGTGGGACATTGGGATGTCATGAAATTTGTGATGGCATTGAAATAGGATTGAGGAATCTCTTTTAAGTTGTCCAGGGGCAATGTATATTTTTGGCCTTGTGGTATTGTTATACATTTTTTCTTTCTATTTTTAACTGTAAAGTTTTTGTATCATTTGGTTATGGCACTTGGTTTGTATATTTATTTCATTTAAAGTGGTATTTTTAAGTGCTATACCTGGTGAGCTAGTGTGGTTTCTTTGTATTTGTACATCTTGGTGTGTGTTTCTCTGTCCCTAAATAGTGTGGATCAAACTGGTTGTCACCTCTATGGCTTTGAATTAGCTTGGATTTCAGTGATTAAGTTGTGTGGACGGTGAAATTCGGTCTTTATCTATAATTACACTGTATATTCCGAGCCGGTTGGTCTTTGAAAATAACGCTCAATTGAAAAAGGTGAAATTTTTTGTTTTCTATTTTACATGTCCAGTAACTTCCAACGTGTGTAACGATTAGTACTTCTTTGAAAAGATCCTGCTTTTTCTATGAACATGTTTAAATTATACGTTGTAAAAGCTATTATTTTATGAAATATCATCATTGTAAGGTTATAAATGGTATAAATAAGCATAATTTCAAACAGCACAATTTTTTTAATCTTTTTTAATTTTACTGATTACATATTAGTCTTGTAAAAAAAAGTATTACTTTTTGAAATAAAAGTAAACAATATATTTTCTTGGGTACAATATTTTTTTCAAAAACAGCAATTTTTTTCCTAAAACCATTACTTTTATCAACCAATATCTTTTAAGATGTGTGAAAATAATTAGTGAATAGAGTAATGAAATAGGAATCCGAATTGATACCAATTAAAGATTCCTCCTATCTGGTTGGTCATAATTGATACCCTCGAACATTAAATGAGGTCCAATATAAGCACACATCATAGGGACAGGGTGTGGTCTATGGTATTATTCACTTTGGTCATTGAAAGAATACAAGACTCCTAAAAGAGTATTATATGTTTGATATAACTATTTGCCACTTAGTGCAATATATATAGGAAACAAAACGAAAATGGCAAAAAATTACGCTGATTGACTTATGAAAAGTTGAACTCTGAAAAGTGAGAAATATAAAAGCTATGATAAGTGATTTAAGACGTGCAAAGGGGCTTTCAATAAAAAGTTGGTGTCCAGATGCACAAATACTAACACACATTTGCGTCAATACCAATCTTCTCCTCCCTAAAATGCAACATCTTCTACAATAACTATATAATTGGATGATACTTGTATCATATGACATCACCAGTGATTATATCTCATCCAGTTGTCTAGTTGTATTTAACTTTTTGCATATGTATTCCAATGCAAGTTACTCAACAGTCATTACTACAATTAAGAAATTGAAATAAATAATAACCTGTAATCTCTCCTCTTAGCTAAAAAAAGGTTATTATATTATTGATCATCAATTTTGATCAGTCCCGCTCCCCTATTTGCGGTGGGCACAAGTTAATATGCTCACCGCTGGTGTGTCAAGATCTCATAGAATACATTTAATTGTCCCATCTATAATTTAGGGGTGAAGTATTTACACATCAACGGTTGACACATTAACTTGTGCCCACCGTGAGTACGGGAGTATTTACGCAGTTTTGATAGTGAAAGGAATTAAAAGCAGATATTCAATGAAAAAAATTGTAAAGTGAATTATATAGAATTTACCGAGGAAGTATATATATATGTGTGTGTGTGTGTGTCTCCTTCAATGGTGAAGAAATATTCTTTGTTCTTTTTCTTTCAAGGTAATGTTTTTCTTCTCCTCATTACATAATTACCTTCTAAAGTCTCAAAATTTGAGGGATAGCGCCCCTTGGCCTTGTTCATCTTACATCCTTGCCCATGGGCGCAGACATACTCACACAAACTGTTGAGATAGTCAAACAAAGTTCTACATCGGTTATGAATAGATGGATCATGAGATTTATTAGGACGGAAGGAAGTATCTCCATCGGTATGAGACCTTTTGAGAAAGAGCCCAAAAACAAAATCGTATGAGCTCGATTCAAAAATGTGGAGATCGGGGGCCGTCAAGGCCCAACACAAACTCAGATGAAAAAGAATAAGGGAAAAGTAAAAATATGTTTGTATATATTAGTGATGTAACATGCATATTGTGAAGTTGACTTACATATAGGTAATGCATTTCATCATCATTTTATCAGCCATTGAGTTGAGTGGTGGGTGGGTAGCACTGCAATATCAAACACCTTCCACCTCTGCTTATAAATCCTGCTTTCTTCCCTCCTAAATCTTCAACAACATAATATATTACATATATATAGTTTCGTATCCAATAACCTATTACTTAATTAATCAATTCTATTACGAAGATCAAATGAATCCAGCCAACAAGGCTACTGTAATAATGTTCTTCTTGCTACTCATGTGCCTCCTATCTCCAGGTAAAAATTAATCTGCATTTCTGTTTTTGTTGCAGTAGTATGGATTATTACATGGATTGTAGTAACTTCGTCTCGTCTTTGTAGGTGTTACCAAGGCCTCAGGCATGGGAACAAGCCGTCTAGACCTTCTTCATCACACCAAGGTAAATATCACAACATATAACTAACTCTCTCACTGCATATTCGCAACAACAAATCGTCGGATTCTGAACATGTTTTTTCAGGGAGCAAATTCAAGAAAGCTGATGGGATTCGACACTCATGTGGTAGACTATGATTACGCAGTGTCTAACCCGAAGCATGATCCAAGAGGGAGGAGAGGAGGTGGGAGCAGCAAAAATCCCTGATTTTATAATTAATTCATATATAACCTTATATCTGAAGGATTAATATGTATATGCTATAATAGTACTTACTATGATTTGCTCAACAACAACATAGTTGAGATGCTCTTATGTTAACTCTCTTACCATATTTATTATAAATTGTGATTCTAATAAAGCTTTCAATATTTCTCGAGAGCAGAAAAACTAAGAAACAAAAGCTGTCTTTAAATTCTTGTCTCAAGTCTTAAGTTGATTCTTGTACATGTCAAAATCTTAGATGTCAACAGTGATCCATGATGAATTTAATTGGACTCTACTCAAATCAATAACTCAATTTAGGTCAGGCCTCAGATTTTAAAAGAGAAAAAAAAAACCTTAAATCTATGTAAATTTTGCTAGTTAAATATAATTATTCATTAATATAGATAGCCATTCTAAATTAGATTTTATTCTTTTTTAGCCCCCTCAATTAAATAAGTCTAATGAACCACTACATGAAATTGAGAAACTATATATATATATATATATATATGCAGTGTGTTGTTTTGCATGGTTATGGTGGTTCTAAAGCACATTCTTACCACTATTCTGATTGCTCACCATTTTCCATATTAGTTTAAATAACTTTAACCACCTGAATCAAAATTTGACTTTTGATGACACATTCAGACAAATCCCACTTCAATTCATTACTCCATCTTGGCTCCAATCATGTGTGATCATATTCAGCTATAATAGGACTGTTGAATTTGCCATTTCTGGAGTTCCCCTCCACTTCAATTTGTGTGGTCTAAACCTAATTAAAGTTACACATCATCTAAAAGTGGGGCCTCGTCCATTGCACTTGATCTAGTTTTCACCACAAATTCACACATTGTTTGATGTGGGAATGTGTGAAGTATGCCCTTTGGTTTTAGTGGGTCGGCTAGGTGGAACGAACATATTTTGATGATATAGCCTGGTGTACGATTTCTTAACTAATTTAAACAATATAGCCTGGTGTACGAGTGAAATCACTAACTTTGTGCTATGACTTTATTCACTAAGAAAAGAAAGTTCATTGAGTTTTTCTATGATTTTAGACAAACATAACAAACTGAGAGAGAAATACATGATGCATGTTTCAATTTTACTATTGAAGCTTACAAACATTTAAAAATAGATTATATTTGAGACCACTCAATGATATAAATAGGACGTATGCTGAGATTGACATTCATAAATTAAATATCTGTTCGGTGAGGAAAGGGAAAGGGAAGTGCATACCTTAAATCGGAAATGTTGATGGAGACGTTATCTTCAGTGCATCCTTCAGCTACACAAATTTGTTGCAAGGTGTACAGTAAGTCAACTTTTGTAGCTTAGATGTGGATATGAGAAAAGATTATGACATTCATTACCCTACGCAGGCAACAGCTTCAGATGCCATCTGTTGAAAAGTAGAAGCAAGTTGTGCATATGTCACATGCGCGCGTGCATGTATATAGCTGGAAAAAGTTAACAATTAACTATGACTACACAAGAATATGGAATCATTGGTGAGACAAAAACTTAGTTTGTTGCCTTTGTTGAGCACAACCAAGAAATGTCAGAAGAAATATGTTCTCTATTGTTAAAGCTCGAGTCTTTACAACATAATTGCATCTAAGAAGATGAAAAAGGATCTATCATGTTACAATTTGCTAAAGCAACACTAAGCATCGTCTCCGGTCTCCCCCAATCCACAAGCTAACAGAAGAAAAACTAATGTTGTTCAAAAGACAAGACACCGATCTTTTTTAATTGTATTTGCAACAACTCCCACAATACACTTCCTCACAGAAGAGCTCTTATCAAGAATAACTGGCTTACCTTAACACGGACAGATCCCAGGTATCTATCCGAAAGTAAGAAAAAAGACCAACTACTTATCGTAGAGTTCATGCCTCAAGTATCCAGGACCAGGCTTAAAAGGATCGCCTTCCATGTACGCTTCAGGACGGTAGATTCCTGAATCGTTCATGCGATTGCTGAGGACATGGTGGATTGCTTTCTTCGCACCATACTCATCTCGATTGTTCTCAACATACCGCTTTGCCTCTGCTGCTACTTCATTCACAAAATGGAATCTGTTATCTTCGGACAACAGTAGCCTCTCTATATCCATTGACATAATCTCTCCCGTCTCCCTTATCTTCCTCACCTGCTCCTCTAGAAATGGAACTCTTTCCATCCTGTAGTCCATCGTATCATCTTTTTTCGTCTGGAGAACAGATGATACATAGGATTAGATAGATTAAAAGCTGATAAAAGCCTTTAAATAAACCACGCAGGGGAAGAAATTGCAAAAGACCACTCAAGGATGCATATTGACAACATATTAACTTTTTAAAACAATGGAAAGAATCGAATCCGAGCAATTCAGCTACGCTGCTTACAACATGAAGCAAGAGAACGAATAAGGACACTCAAAAAAATTAACCAAGTAACTTAAATCTCAAAACCTTTTCGTATAGTAATTTGATGAGAAAGAGATGGGATAGAAGCAAACAGAAAATAATGGAGATAGAAGCAACAATCAGCCGGAGCTACTCCGGTTCCAAGCCACAATTCTGGCCGCAAAATTCAATATATTAATTCTGATAATGATTCCTTAACAACCTAATTGCAACTTATAAACAATATTTAGGTCCATGGACCAAGTTTCTAAAACAAAGGAATGCAAACAGACTCTTGACTGAATTAAATAACAAAACAGACTTTGACTGAAATTAATTAACAAAATGCTGAAGTCGAAACGATTAGAGACGATCCGCCTACGACGGTCCACGGTCCTTCTCGCGCCTCTCGTAAACACGATCGGCAACACAGTGATATTGGCTCAAGGTATTGTAGCATATGCCAGACTCATACAATGGAGTAACTCATTTAGTGTTGGGCTTAAATAGGATCATTGCCAGGGGTGCTGGCAGTTGAATATTAATTTATTACCAGATTTATCGATCCTCAAATCCCAAGGCATCTGATATATTGGAATGTGATTCTATGCATTCTGCTCTCCCCCACAACTCCCCAGCTTGCCCACCCACCCGCCCCTCCATTCTTCGTTACCTTAGTATTTAATTATGTCTTTGCTCTCGTAATTTTCTTGCACCAGAATCTCTATTGGTAGGATAGAGAAATATATTGTGGTATAGAAATGTTAGAATACAATTACTATGTCTTGGCGTGTGATCTTGATTGTGACGGTTAAGACACATTTGTTTAAATATAGAATTGAAACTTTAGAATGAGAGTATTTATTACTTGAATAAGGCACTAGTACAAAAAATGATATGATGAATCGCCAAGGGCTCGCTGGTGACGACAGAGGAAGTCAAACCTGAAAACTCCATGATCTAATGACTTGGAAATTATAGCCTGGGTGCCTGTTGGATCCGTATTGTAATCCTGTAGCATTCACAGGTGACATACACTAGGTTGCTTTGAGTTTATATTCTAGTCACTGCCGTCATCCTACAGTGATCAGTTCTTCCATCTACCTGTTCATATTTTGGAATCCATATCCCAAACAAATCCTGTATCTCTATAATGGAGGATTGAAACTTCTTTTTGTAGGTACCTTTCTTATCGAGTGCACAGAGACAGCATCAGTATTGCAAAATGCTACACAGAACTCACTTGTTATTCTTGATGAATTGGGTCGAGGAACGAGCACTTTTGATGGATATGCTATAGCATATGCTGTAAGATTCCTTTTCCCAAGTTGGTCAGATATGTTTGCTAAGATTAATAAAATTGTTTTTTAATTTTTTTTTTTTGGATAATGGAGGGAAAGATAGGTGTTTTATTAACTTCTTTAGAGAAACTTTTTACTTATACATTTTGAATTGCATTGTTTTCTTATATGATATGGAGTAGTTAGATCTGCTTGCTTGTCTGCGTAAAATTTTTACATTGATGCAAGAATTATTTGGTTTGCCGATGCACCATTTCTCATGTGAAAAAGTATGATATTGGTGCTACATTATAGAATCCACATAGTCTTCTGTAGCCATGTGACACTGTCATCCACGGCCAAAGCAAATTAAAACAAAATATTTATGAGTTTCTGAACAGAGGCGTTGATTTTGAACAAAATATTAAAACAAAATACGTATTTCCATCTTGACATATATTTATGAGTTTCTGAACAGAGGCGTTGATTTTGAAGCTATGTTTTGGTCTCGAATTTAGCAAAAAATAAAAGGTCAGGAAAAGAAAGACATTTAGGAATTGGAACATATTGCACAAATTGGATCTTTAGAATCAAAGAAGATATCTCTCTGTTTCTTCTTTGTTTTTTTCCTTAGAATATCCAGTACTTTGCCTAATCTCTAATAACAGATATCTATTATAAATCAAGAGATTCACCTGCCAGAGCATGCTGTTCATTATGTTTCTGGATAAAAGTTCCCATTATATATATGTACTCTGTATGACATTGATTATTGTGGTACACGAGAAATAGCATTGAAAAGTAAAGTTAAAAAATCTCACAAAGCTATAACATAACTTTCTCTACATCACGACGAGGTACTACAACACTTAATTTCCAGTTTTTCTACACATGGATCTGTTTCATATCCTAAAAGATGATTTCAATTAATCATGAGATTCTGCACTTGTATAGATATTATTGCAAGAATGAGTTGCAGCTCCAGGAAGTTTATCAGCTTTTGATTAACATATTTCTTTACAAGCAATTTTCCGTCAGAATTGTATTATATAATTGTATAATGAGCTTTATTATATTATCACCATTTCATTCAGGTATTCCGCCATCTTGTTGAATCAGTGAACTGCCGACTGTTGTTCGCTACGCATTACCACCCCCTCACAAAGGAGTTTGCTGCCCATCCTCGTGTAAAACTGCAACATATGGCATGCTGTTTTGATTCCACTTGTAAATCACAAGCTGATCAAAAGCTGGTTTTTCTCTACCAATTAGCCTCTGGACCATGCCCGGAGAGCTACGGGATGCAAATAGCACGAATGGCCGGGATTCCAAACGCGGTGGTTCAAGCAGCCTCAGAGGCTGGACAAGTCATGAAAGAAATCGTCGGAGAAAGCTTCAAGTCAAGCGAGCAAAGGCAGAATTTCTCGACTTTGCATGAAGAGTGGCTGAAAGCAGTTCTATCTATTGCAACGACAAAGGAGAGAAATTTTGATGATGATGCATTCGATTCCTTGTTTTGCCTGTGGCACGAGCTCAAAAGATCTTTCTAGGAGATCAACTATGAGAAGGATGAGTGAGTCCTCTTCATCTCTGCTCTTCATTTACCTGTTGTGGCTTGTTATCTATGTTTATCCTGCATTCTCATCACTTACAGTGCTTAGATTCTAACTGCCGAACACTGGGATTTCGATGAAATTATGTGATGCGCGTTTTGTTGAAGCAAGTAAATTGCATTGTCTATGCATGGATATAGCAATTGCATGTTATGCAAAAAGGGTATTTTCAACTTTAGTTGAGTTTATTATTCAATCTTTCAAAATTAACAGCCAACACGTAACCAAGTTTCCCAATACATTTATCCTCACTTCATCCTTCCAATTTACAGCCAGGGAGAATTGTGAATGGGCATAGCCACAGCCTTAACTTGAAGATAGCTTTCAAGAGCTTCCATCCCCAAATCCCTCCCAAAACCACTCATTTTGTAACCTCCGTACGGAAGGTCTCTATCGAATGCAAAATAGCAATTCACCCAAATCACGCCTGCACGAACTGACCTCGATACTGTGTTGGCAATATTCAAATCATTCGTCATAACACCCGCTGCCAGTCCATACTTGCTGTCATTTGCCCTCTTGATCGCCTCTTCAACCGTCCTAAAATTATATAACAAGATATCAACTTGCACAAAATAAGATAAATATTATTGAAAAATGAAAATGACTTACTTGAACTTCATAACAGACATCACAGGTCCAAATATTTCTTCCTTGGCAATGGTCATATCATCCTGGAGAAAACCATAATATATAAGACTAATAATCAACAAGTCTAAAATTCAAAATGTAAGAAAATTCAGATTAAAATGCTTACTGCTACATCAGTGAAGATGGTAGGCTCAATGTAGTACCCTTTTCCACCACTAGGCTTACCACCTGTTAACAAAGTGGCACCTTCCTTCTTTCCGTGTTCAATAAACGAAAGAATTCTCTCGTATTGTTTCTTATCAACCTGTTCAAACATAAGAATTGAGGTCACAGCAGATCATAATTCTGTATAATGAGTTCAGTAAGTATACTAATTCATAACGAAGATCATACTTGGGGTCCTTGATGAACATTTGGGTCAAATGGATCCCCAACCACCCATTTTTTCGTCTTCTCTACCAACTTATCGATAAACTTATCATATATCCCTTCTTGAACAAAAACACGCGAACCAGCAACACAAATCTCCCCCTGTAAAATTATCAACATTGCGAAGATAAAAAAAGTGAGACCTCTGATTATCTAATAGTATAAGAATTACTGTGCATAGAAAGTGAGGTTTCATGCCTTGTTAAATAGAGTTCCTTGTAGAGCAAGATCAGCAATTTTATCAACGTCTACGTCATCGAAAACAATGAAAGGTGACTTCCCTCCAAGCTCCAATGTAACAGGTTTCAAGTTGCTTGCTGCCGCCGCCTGCATCACCAGACGGCCTACTTCCGTCGACCCTGTAAAACTGACCTGGTATGTCGAAAAACAAGAGAAAGAACATAAACAGCATGTAAAGTAAATTCCTTTTCTTGGTATTTCTTCTTCTTATAATTTTGACTGATAAACAAATAAAAAATGCATCTAAGAGTGTTGTTTACCTTATCAATGTCCATGTGAGAGCTAATGGCAGCACCAGCAGAATGACCATATCCAGTAACAACATTAAGCACTCCGTCCGGTATCCCAGCCTGCAGTTTTCTCAAAGTTAAGTGTGCTAAAAACTCGAGAATAATTTAAAAAACTTCGCGGTCATATGTATTCAGGCTGGCAGTTTAGGACACTAACTTATTAATCGTCACGCATTGAAGAGAATCAGGCTCGATCTATCCTCAATGCGAGGCAACAGTAAGTGTCCTAAAATAGCAACTTATCGAATAAAGAATCGAAGGCTTACCAACTTGGCCAAATGAGCATAGAAAAGAGCAGAGAGAGGAGTCTGCTCAGCAGGTTTGACAACCATGGTACAACCAGCCGCAAGCGCGGGCCCCACTTTCATGGCGAACATCTGAGTGGGGAAGTTCCATGGGATGATGTGGCCCACAACGCCTATGGGCTCGCGCAGCGTGTATCCATGCAGCTCTCTTGACATCTTCAACGTCGATCCATGGATTTTATCGGCTGCACCTGCGTAGTAGCGTAAGGATTCTGCTGCCCCTGGGATCTCCACTGCCTTGCAAAAGTAGTACAGCTTTCCAGCATCAATCGTATCGAGGGCTGCTATTTCTTCGACGTTTTGGTCGATTAGGTCTGCGAATTTGAGCATTATTCTCCTTCTTTCCTGATGTTGAGATTGATGTGAGTTTGTAAGAACAGAAGAAAATGTAAGCATCTATTGTTAAATTTGGAAATAGGAGGTTTTTATGTGTATTGGAACTAGATTGAGAAGTGATTATCTTTAGATTTTATTGCACATTGTTGGTCTGAACATATGTGATTCCTCTCTAAACCCGCCCGGCCCGACTATCATTTCTAACGATGTGTGTGATTATTTGGTTATACGTATAATCAAGCATAGTGATGAATTTCAAATAACTAGATTGTAGAAATGATTCGAATCCAAAAAATTGAAGTACTCCTACAAGGGTTTGAAAAATTCATTGATTTGAATTTAAACCAAACAAATTGAATGAATTTCAAATTCATCCCCCAATATCAAAGTCAAAATACCTAATATCACATTCACTTTGGTAAATAGGGCATAATTCTTATATATTCAATCACATTTACTTTATTATTATTTAGTATTCATCAATAAAAAAGATTTCAACACTATTCGCCCAGTGAAATAGGAAAGGACTTATTAACCACATCACTAAACATATTTGCGTAACACTTATGCGCCGTAAACTAGGGATGCAAATTATATTCGATATTCGAGATTCGGTT
>JAUEKW010000040.1:850622-861098 GCA_032274785.1 Ajuga reptans
AAGCTTTGGCAGAATAGGAGAGAAGATATTGTAGCATAAAAAACTTCCTCATCATTAATATTTTTTCTTGCTGCAATAGTGAACTCCCAGGAGAATAGGTAACTCCATGTATGATGCAGTCTAAAATTGCCGGCCCACTTCTAAGAGAGTGGTACAGTGCTTTGTGTGAATAATAGAGGTTATGGAGTATGGACAGTCTGATTTAATACGAAGGCTTGCAAAATGCATTCAAAACTTTATTATGTGAAATTCTTCACGCACACACGCACACACAAAAAAGAAAAAAAAATTATTTGAAGGTTCCAACTTCCAAGATAAACACCTGACAAGGGTAAAGCTAACACCTCATACAGAGAAACTAAAAAAAACCTCATGAAGAGACACTAAACAGCTACCTATTGTAACTATTGTTTTACAATCTGTCTTTTTACAAACTTAAATAAATTCATTATATCCTTTCAAGAAATTGAGATTTGAGAATTTAAGATCTTATATTCTTTTGTTTATAATTGGTGCCCATATTAGTAACACAATCTTCTTCTAGAAATATATTCAAAATCCTATTGTGAATAAATGGTCTAAAAATGGTAACCTTCTGGGGTTATTGAAAATTTATATCCACATTCCTTAGTTTAATTAGTTCACTGTTGAGTTTGGTGCGGTCAAAACTCACTTCCCCTAATAAGGCTACAAGAAATTGTAGATGACAATACAAAGACAAAAAAGCGGAAACTGGTGTACCCAGCAGCTGATAAATTAACAAGAAACTATAACAGTGCAATGTTTGAAAGAACATATTATTATTGGGACAAAAGTATGCAGCTAATAGGTGCCATGGCCAGTGAATTTTTAGATTAAACTTCGGGTTCTGTACTCACAGTTTCAGGATTTGGGTTGAGGATTTTACGTATCAGTGATGTTGCTTCAGGAGAAAACCAAAATGGACACGAAAAATGTGCAGCATTGATCTGTAAAATGAGAAACCAGTGAGAACATTTCAATGTTATTCAGGACAACTTACAAAAGTTTCTAGGGGAAGTTGAAATGTCTTTATTAAAATTCTTTGAGCCTAACAGATCAACAAGGTATCGCAAAACTGCACGAATATTTTCTGTTGTACTAGGCATATAGGTAATAGGTTGAATTAATTGGTACTGTTTAAATTCCGTTTGGGTCTGTCTTCATAACGGATACATTTTTTTTCTGTTTGTATACCTTACCTCATGCATGTGGTAATAAATAAGAGTCCATAACGTAAGATTTATTTATAAATGTCTAAACAGAGCCACTGAAACGGTTACGTGCATTCAAAAATGCTACAAACCCCTAAGATGTGAGAGAAATAGGTATCATTAGATTCCTTTAATAGATTTGGAAAACAAAATACATGACGCTTTCAAAAATATAAGCCTTTCATGTCAGTAAGAAATTGTTTAAACAGTGACAAACCATGGTAGGTTATATAACACTCATTCAGAAGATAGAAAGAAAAGATTAACCTTGTTATACAAGGAAGAAAGGTCGGGCTCATCAAATGGTAAATATCCTGCCATTAAAACATAAAGGATCACACCGCATGACCAAACATCAGCAGCAGCACCATCATAACCTCGGTGGCTTAGTACCTAATGGCATTACAAATAAGAACCAATATTCAAAACAAAAAAAAACATGTTTTCTTCAAGGAGAACAGATAAAAAGCAGGATACATTAACTACTGGTTTAAGGAAATTCTTCATATCCAATCAACTAAGGCCCAGAATCTAGATTTGCATTATGTTCTAAGGCTTCTAGTTGAGCAGGCACGATAACCACAAAATAAATGCTTCTTGAAGATGACTGGATGGTTGACAGCAACACATATCTCCTCATCTATGTGTACAAAAAGAAAAGCCAGAACCTGTATCTAGGCGCAAACAAATAAGGTCCAAAGACGGCTGGAACAGTGCTTTCCAATAAATATTCTCACTACCAATAACAAAAGGCATAGATCGGATGCTTGCACGACTAGACAGATTATAAGTGGTCTTATTGACTGAAAAGATATGCTAAAACTATGATTTTTTCCTGGAAATGATTTTAAAACCCATAGCAGCACAACAATTGACATGGAGATGCAAATGGGTCAGGGTTGCAGTTCACTTGAAATACCACTTCCTGAAAGTTCTGAAATGGCTTTATGCCAGTTATTACTCCCTCCGTCCCAATTATATAGGCTTGTATTCCTTTTTTGGATGTCTCAATTATATAGTCCAGTTTCTATATATAGTAGCATTTTATCTAGGAAATTGATCATTTATATAAGCATTAAATAGTATATTACTATATTGAGTAAGAATATTAGGGAATTTATTATGTTTTTGTCATTTCCAATAACTTTCTTAATCCTTGTTAAAAAACCAATAAGCCTATATAAAACTACATGCAGAAAATACTATGAGTTTATGGGCTGCTTATATAAGTTTTATCCAACAATTTATAGAATTTAACGAAAATCATACCTCAGGTGCAACATAATTTGGAGTGCCACAGGTCGTATGAAGAAGATCAACTCCCTGCACATGGTTTCAGTAAAGAGGAGGAAAAATGGTGACACAGTGAATCACATTCATCACCACAATGTAACATACCTGACACCCAGAAGAAACAACATCCAAAATCATCTAACTAAAAATGCCGACCGTGCTTACTTGTTTAGGCAATGCACTCAGTCCGAAATCAGAAACCTTGAGGTTTCCTTTGGAATCAAGGAGCAGGTTTTCCGGCTATAGATTGAGTTTATCATTAGTAACCTGACAAAAAGAAATGTATACCAAACTCAATCAT
Source organism: Ajuga reptans (assembly GCA_032274785.1). Lineage (NCBI taxonomy): Eukaryota > Viridiplantae > Streptophyta > Magnoliopsida > Lamiales > Lamiaceae > Ajuga > Ajuga reptans. Next base: position 853,449 of record JAUEKW010000040.1, read on the forward strand.
TATTAAACACTGGCTTACACCTTTAAGTCACGGTGATATACCCCCTTGTTGTGGCAGTGTGAAACTACATCAATGAGTTGTTGAAAGTATCTCCTTGATTCATTCTCAGAAAGCCTACCATGGTGCACCTGAACCAGAAATACATGAAAGCCAGTTAGGCATACATATAACTGGAAAAGGTTGGGCACAAGACACTCCGCATTGACAAATTTTGTGGGGTACGTCAGGGTCGGAGCTACACCAACCTAATGGAGGGGAATGTAAAGAAGAAAGCCGTTTGGGCTAAACCAATAAAAATAATATTTTAATAATAAAACATACAGGGAATAAAGAAATTGTAAATGTTTGGGGTGCCAATAAAAAACGAGGGAATGCCCCTGCGGAACAAGAAGGTAATAGCTGTGTTAATCATATTTTCCTTGGAGTGTAAATATACCATACACATGCATACAAATGTATGATCAAGGTACAGATCTTCTTTACAGCCTCCCTAATCTTGTATCATCAATGCAGGACACATATTAAAGTAATAGAGAAAATGAGCTGAAATTCTCAGGTTCATAACTAGCCAAATAAGTGCCAGCTCATTTTCCATATAGCATAAATGGCTCCAATGTCCAATTACCCATTAAACAAAAAGATAGAAGAAAATATGACTTCATCATTCCCAAATTATAGAAGTACTTACTATCTTATCGAACAGTTCTCCTCCAGTCACAAACTCCAGAACTATGTATACTTTTGAGTGGCTGGCTAAAACCTAGAGAGAAAATGAGCAAAAGTGAAAGGTCAATTAGTATCAGTAGATACAATTAAAGAACTATATCAAATAAAATGTTCCAGTGGATTCCTAAATAAAAATCTAAAACATACATAATTCATGCATACCTCATGTAGCCTGACTATACAGGGATGTCTGACAATCTTCATTATGGAGATTTCCCGTTTTATCTGTTAACATACAGATTATCATCTAATAACTAAATAGTGCAGGGCATAAGAATCATAAATAAAGTAGAGCTCTAGATTGTACAATATATCAGAAATATATTAATGGCTTCTTCGTTCAAAATTAATAGCACAGCTGCACTGTCACAATGTCAAAATGTAAGGTTCTCTCCATTCCACTTGCTTGGAGTGCAGACTTCAGGAAGACTTTTCACTGTCCAGAATAGGAGTGAGCATTGCCTTCATAATATTTGTGCCACCATTAGCAAGCATATTGTGAGCAGGATCTCGCTGTTTACAGACATAGTTGGAGTCCAGAGTATATAGAACGGAAAAGATTTGGGCAGACCTGAGACCACTAATTAAGCAAATTAAGATGCAGGAAGAAGATATTATATGTTGTAAGTTGTAACCACAGAATATTTTCAGCTATTATTCATGGCAAGGTAGCACAAGGGACCATGAGTTTGCATTACTCCATACTGTTTCTGAAAATATGACCACTCACTATAATTTTCACAATGCTTCCATATAGAAAATGACAAGTTACTGAATTCCTATCAGTCAAATTCTCTTCCAACTTTTGAGAAGACTGAACTTTTTCAGAGAAGGAACAACCTTGCTATTAGATATCAGATATCACCTAAGTATTCTTCTTCTTCTTTTACATGGACAAATGGAACATTGTTACACTACTAAGTGTCCTTTGATTCACTGCCGCAACGAAAAGCTCACCAACTCTTGTGAAGATAAAGAAACCAACTCAAATATACAGCTACTACAAAAATCCTTGTTCCATACATGAAATCAAAGAAATCCTAAATTAGGTGACAAGAGCAAGAAGATGAAATAACGGGATACCTGATCAACCATTTTATGCTTGAGGATGGTACTCTTGGCCAACACTTTGATGGCCACACTGTCACCAGTCTCTGTGTTCTGTGCAAACTTAACTTTTGCAAAAGTCCCCTCCCCAATTGTTCTTCCAAGCTCATATTTTCCAACTTTTCTCTTTACTGCCTTCATCTTCTGTGGAAAACGCTCATTTCACAGAGAAATCCAAAACATCGCCTGGTTAAACAAAAACGGACCAACTTTATCTCTCAAAAAGTCAACCAGAACCTAGCTACGCTCAAAAGTCCCCCCTGCCCTACCCACCCCCCCCCCCCGGCAAAAAGGCATAATCATTAATGATCACATTTAGTTGATCAACACAACTAGATTACCCTATCGCACAACAACAAAAATAAAAGTTTCAGGTAAACATCGATCTCAGAAGTCGTGATAGTTCCATTAACCAAAACATAGGCAAAACGTTGAAAACAATATGGACACATTTTACTTTAAAAGCGCAATTATTAAAAAAAAAAAAATTCTAAGGAATGAACAAGATGCGCGCCCTTCTTCACATTAAGATCACCATAAGTTAACGAAATTCCAGTAATTGAATATTGAATGGAAACACGACAACAGCATTTACTAAAGGGGCGGAATTCATACCGTTTAGTGCGGCCAGAAACAAAGAAAAGAAATCCGATCACCGGACTGACGCTGAATTGTTGATTAAAATCGATTCTTCTAAGTAAGCTAAACAGAGAGTTCACCATTCGCAGCAAAGAGAGACGAGAAAAGCGACAAATTTTGACAAATCATATGTTGCTACTCGTCGAGTCATTCTATATATATATATATATATATAGATATATAGATATATAGGGTTAATTTTATATGTATTTTTTATTTTTTTATTTTTATTTATTTTTTTAAAGATAGTCACGTGTCACCATTTGACTGGCACTTTTGGCATGTGCTGAGCACATGGCATATACATGTCGAAATATATAGCCGAATGTGGTTAAGTGAAAAAAAAACGTGTAATACAGATTGCCTTCAAAAAATAAAAAAGTTTAAGTTGTAAATTGAAAAAACATCGATAATACAGGGTATTTTCTAGAATTAAGCGTATATATATATCTAATTACCGGTGTCATCAGTCTTCTCTCAAGATAATAATTATGGATGGGAATCTGGTACAGTGGCCAATAGACAGCAACATATGGAAAGGGAAGCAAAAGTGAGCTGTTTGAAGAGTCATTGTATTGTAGAAACTACTATTTGGTTGTAATTACCCCATGATCAGTTTCAGGGGAGTATGTAAGGGATAATAAAATCCCATGATCAGTTTCAAGGGAGTATGTTAAGTATAAATAGTATTAAAGTTAATTAGTTAGGTAAAGGTCAAATTAGTTAGGCTAAAAGTTAGTTAGAAAGTGGTTAGCACAAACCCACCTTCTACCCCTCTTTTATATATGCGTGTATCTGTATCATAGAAGACAATTCAATTCAATAGAATAATGCACATGGTGTATATCTTCCGGTGTAGCATCTGGAAGACCCCTTATTCTCTTTGCAGATGTGACAATTAATGTCTGGTATGTCCAGCTGGGCAATCAGTTGTCAACAATTTTTAAGGTCACATCCGCGCCGCATCAACAATTCCGGTGGAATTTGTGACATCCGGCGAGATTTATCCTCAAATTGAACATTTTCAAAATTTACAGGACAAAAAAAATAAAAATTATACTATGAATTCTTTACTCCTCCTAAGTTACAGGACTAAAAAGAAAAAATACTGACAAATAAACCAAGGTACTCCATACTTAATTTAAGATCGTTCATTAAAAATTTGTTTGGATTATGTTCAATTGAAAATATCAAACAAACTTGATCATACATTTATTGTTGATGAAATCTAAAGCTCACCTCGAGTTCAAGCTCGATAAATTAAAAATATTAAAACAAGTGTAAAAATGTCAAAATACTCGAGCTCGACTCGTGTTCACTTGATTCGATTTACGTTTAACTAGTAATGCGCCCGTGCGATGCACAATTTGCAAATATATAATAAATATATACTAAGGATAGAAAAACTATTTATTTTTGTGAATAAACATATAATTCTAAATGGAAATAAGTACATAATTATGGACATATTTTATTTCTATAAAAAGTATATTTATATAATTATTATGAACATAATAAGATATGGAAAATTATATATGATTTGTTGCAAAAAAATAATGATAATATTTAAAAGTATCTAATCCACTCCGTTACACAAGAAATATTAAATAATTATAAAATAAAATTAAAAAATAACCTTAATACTTTTAAAAAAATATTGTATTAGATTATTTTTTTAAATGATATAATACAAAACATTTATACGATGATTTTTTTTTACTTACACCCAAAACTTTCTATAAAAAATACTTTATGATATATACTCAAATCCAACATAAAAACTTCATACCTAAAAAATATATTAACACAAAAATAAATAAAACAAAACTATTTTGAAAAGTTAATGTTTTGTATAATATAACATTTTCAATTTTTTAAAAGAATGATTAACTGGGTTTACATCTCTGTTGCAAAAAAGGGCCTAGGCAGTACCTAGACGCTAGGCGGCCGTCGCCCTATCCGATTTTGAGTAAATTGGTATCCTTGGGCGGTTTTGACAATAATCGCCACCTAGACGGGCTGGACGGGCGCCTATGCGGGCTAGGCGGCCGCCTAGGCGGCTATTTCCCCTTTTTTTAAATATCTGAAACAACGTTATTTAAGATTATATAAGTGTTTTTGTCATTTTTATATTTGATTTATATTTGATATATGATATTTTGGTTTATATTTGATATCTCACATGTCAAAAACTTAGATACGTATACATATATAAAAAATTTAAAAAAATATTAAAAAAATATATAAAGAACTCTAGGCGGCCGCCTAGGCGCTAGGCGGCAGTAAACCGCCCGCCTACCAATTTTCGCCTTTTGCAACCTTGGTTTACATGCGTTAGTTAAACCTACCACAAATACTATAATCAAGCATAATATATCAAGATAGAAGATAAATAGAATAATCATATTCTAAACAGCATTAGAAAAATTAAATAATCTTTATATATATATATATATATATATATAAAAGAACTACTTCTTGATTATTTTTACATTTGTATCTTAAACCTAAGGGTTAATTACATAAATAAACATGTACTATACACGTTTTGTTACTTTGCAACCTAAATTTTATTTTTGCCTGATTGCAACCTGAAGTCCATGCTTTTTTTTACACTTTTGCAACCTTCGATGACAATTTTCGGCGAGAAAACCATAAAATTATTTAAAAAATATTTAAAAATCATAAAATTATTTAAAATATTTGAAAGTTATTTCTAAAATCCTAAAAAATCTTTTAAATTTTCTGAGAAAATAACTGAAAAATGTTGGAATATTTTTATGTGTAAAATCCAGGTAATTTTTAAGATATTTAAATGAATTTTTAGAGTTTTATGAGTAATTTTCAAATATTTTAAGATAATGTTATTATTTTTACATATTTTATAAATAATTTTATAATTTTCTCGCCGGAAATTATCGCCGGAGGTTGCAAAAGTGAAAATAAATGTGCACTTTAGGTTGCAATTGGAAAAAAAATAAGGTTTAGGTTGCAAAGTGACAAAACACGTATAGTACATGTTGATTTATGTAATTAACCACAAACCTAATATATATGTCCAATTCCAAAATCCAACACAAATCCCACCGAAACTTAGTCAATGAAATAACATAAATAGTCCAATTAAAAAAATAGATAAAAAATAATATATTTTTTAAAAATATTTTATAAGATATTTAAAGTTTAGCTTATACCGACGATGTTGGTTAGCTCAAGTGGCAAGATCATCAACTACCTACTCAAGTGGCAAGAGCATCCACTACCTAGACCATTGGTTCTGGGTTCGAGTCACCTTAAGGGGAAAGGGTTCGTGTCACCTTGAGGGGAAAGGGGATGATTTTCTTTGTTCTTAGATTAGGAGAAAAAAAATAATAATAAAGTTTAGCTTATATTTAAAGTTTAGCTTATACCTACTACAAATCATGTTGGGCCAAGAACAACTAAATTTAGCCCAACAAAACCAGGGTTTTTTTTTTTTTTGATAATTAACAAAACCAGGCTTTAAATAATCAATTAGTTGAACATTTAGTTTCAACACAACATGATGTGGCATTAGAAAATTCAATTAATATTTACATCCATAGGTATGGAACTTGTGATCTCTTCTTAGAGCTCTCTATCAAAGTTATGTTGAATAGAAGTAGAAAGTTTTTTTATGCGGGATTCTACAATTCTTTCTATTTTAATAAATGTATAGATAGTTTTTATATTTATATATAGAATATAGAATATAGATATAGATACAGATATAGAATATAGGTATAGATTGCGTTGATTGCTTGTGCCAACGTCACTAATTCTGATAGAAGAACATGTGTAAATATGATATAATTATGGATAATTTAAATATCCCACAATCTTGTAACTGGTTTGTAAAGACAACTTAACATATAGTTATATTGAGACAAATGTATTTATCAAAGTGTATAAGAAAGTGTTAGGTGTGTTTTGATTGGGGCTGAAGCATGCTCTGTTGATTGGAGTATAGTAGTTGAGAAATGTAAAAATGTGTGTTTGTTTGAGTGGTTATAGAAGGGTTTGTTGTTTGGGAAATAATAATTTATTGTAAAATGTGATGTAATGTGTAAGATGTGTTTATTTATTGATTATGTAATGGGGGGGGAGGGGGGGTTGAGGAGTTTGATGAGGTTGTGTACAATTCTCTCACAAACAAACACTGGGGGGTTGAGGCCAAGCTCAACGGGTTTGGGGGCAAACCCAAGCAAACATACTCTTAATTATATATTTAAAAAATTCGTAATAATGTTATGAAGGCGGCGGCTAATGTCATCACAAATATTTATAAGTACACCACTTTTACTAAATACACCACATATAAATTATTTAATTACTTTTATTTTCTTAAGACACCACATTAAGTTTCTAATAATATTAATAAGGGTTAATTGCAGCAACCCCACCAAACTATCAATGTTTTTGCACATAAACCACTAAACTTATTTTTTTGGCACTGATATATACAAACTATACGAGTTTGGCAGATAAATCAGTAAACTTATTTTTCAATCAATTTTTACCAATTTTATGTCCGTGTCTTGCGCCTGATAATTTTTAAGGGTTTTTTCGTCCATACAATTGAGTCATTTTTCTTAAGTATGTAACAGAAAGAAAAAAGATTAAATTGTATGGACAAAAAAATCCTTAAAAATATATCACGTACAAGTCACATGCAAAAATTTGGTGAAAATTGGCCGAAAAATAAGCTTGGTGGTTTATCTGTCAAACTCATATAGTTTGTATATATTGGCACACACAAAAAAAAAAAAAAGTTCTGTGGTGATTAGGCGTGAGATTGCACGATTTTTGTGCTTATATAGCTCATTATTGAGTGAATTGTGCATAAATTGAAGTAAAATATGTTAATTTTTGAAATGTTGCACAAAAGACTTGTTTGTGAGAATTTTACAGGAAATCGATGCTAAATTGCGAAAAGCAAGTATGCCCAAAAAGAGGAAGAAGAGCAGCAGCAATTCGAACCATAGCAGCAGATTTTCATTGAAGAAGCTCAACCTTTTTTAGTTCAGTTTTTCATTTCTTAGTTTTCAACAAATTAGCTAGGTTTTGAGAGTCCTTCAAAGATACCCACCCTCTAGGTGGGGTGTCTACTTGGAATGGAGGAGAGTATTTTTGAAGTGCAAGAAGGGAGGAGGCTCCATC
>JAUEKW010000040.1:933480-951798 GCA_032274785.1 Ajuga reptans
TATATATATATGTGCATAATGGATGTCAAATCGAAGATCGTGAAAAGAGTATTAATTTAGTATTATTTTTATAAAAAATAGAGTTGAGACGAAAAAGTTATACGACGTTTTAATTATATAGAGAAAAGTAAAAAAAAAAGTAAAAGAAAAAGTAAAAAATAAAAAATTATGATTGGTACGTAGTTAATACTAAGAATTGAGAAAAAGGGGGAAGAAATAAACACTCACCCCACGTTTATATTACAGAAATTTGATAAGATGAGATTTTAAAAAAAATAAAAAAAAGGAGCGAAAGACACATCATCCAGCTTACTTTTTCAACGATCTTTCTTTTATGATTAAGGTAGATTGATCTACATACCAAACTATAATATCACTACGTGGGTGCACCTATAATAGAAACACAAAATTTTAATTATATGATTTTGATATTTCAGAAACATGTCAACCTCATAAAGAAAAATTGTATGCCCCTTTAGATTGGATCCTCTATTTTCGATATGTATTTCATCGTATAGTTCGTTGCTTCTAATACACACTATGTATTACGTAATGATGTCATTAAATATGTGCCTAGTTGGTCCAGATTGGATCCTCTATTTCGATATGTATTACATCGTATAGTTCGTTGCTTTTAATACATGTCATATGTTAATTAATGATGTCATTAAATACACGTGACATGAAGTGGTTAATTTGAAATATAATATGAGGTGCTCAATATTGCAAGGTGAAGATAAGTAGGAAAAAAAATGTTGTCTTTAGACATAAATAAATGCTAATTACACGTCAAGATCTAACTAAGTTGGTTGCATTCAATATTCTCAATATTCTAAGTGCTCGTTTACTTGAATAACCCGAAAAACAAGTCTTAAAATAAATAAGAGAAGGGATTGAATTACTCCTGTTAATCTACCCATTTCATTCAAGGTAAATCATTATCATTATTTTATTACAATAAAAATCTTAATGATGATCCAACCTGCCGATGTAAATCTAAAATCAATGAAGTTGGGCCGCTGTAAGGTCCAATAACTTTACTAAATTTCAAAGTAATGGAATTGGGGGGGCTAAAAACATATTTAGTCCCATAATTTTTGGCTTGTACAATTTTAGTCCTAAAAAAAGTTAAGAATTTAATTTAGTTCCATAACTTTCGAATTGGTCCACATTCAGTCTTTTTTTCGCCGGTGGTGACCAATTTCGCCGGAAAATCGATTCTTGCTTTTTAATTTCTGTGAATTGTGAGGGGTTTATCAATTAAAAGAAGATGAAATGAAGAATAATGATGTGAAAATTCGATTTTTATTTATTTTTTTATTTTTAAGATTTTTTCTTTTTAAATTCCACGTCACTTTCCGGTACCACATCAGACAAAATTGGCTGGAAAAATGAGTCACGTGACCTGCACGTGTGATTTTACGGTGAAATTGGTCATCGCCGGTGAAAAAAGGACTAAATGTGGATCAATTCGAGAGTTATTCGACTAAATTGAATTCTTCACTTTTTTTTGGACTAAAATTGTACAAGCCAAAAGTTATAGGACCAAATATGCTTTTAGCCCAATGGAATTGGGTAGGGTCGGAGGCCCAATAACTTCACAAGGCTCTCTAACAAGTTTTAAAAAAAAAATCGTTTTAACCTAGAAGAAGATTCAAAGAAGATTTGGAATTTGCGCCGCTGTCTCTTCTCCAGATTTCAGTCCTGCAAACTGAGATTTTCCGGTGAATTGTTGCTGAATCTCATCGTAAAATTGATTTTCTTTCAAATTTCAGTGAATTCGTGAACTATTTGCTGAATTTCCATTACCGAGTATCATATTTCCGTTTCCTAATGCAAAATTTCGCCGCCATTATCTGCAAGGAAAAAGATTATTGTTCGTGGAGTTTATAGGACCAGTTGTTCAATCCATGAATATCAACAGATTTCTGATATTGTTTGTTCAAATTTAGCCGTTCAATTGCTTATCTTCCTTACTTGATGTTGAATTCATCGACAGCGAGTCATGGATACTACAGAACAAGCGGGTTGAAAACCCTAGATTGCTCGTCTTCTCAGATTAGCCCTCGAATTTGGTAGCTGCAGCTAATTCCAACTGAGACTTGCGGGTGAGTTGTTATGAATCCCATCGTACAATTGATTTTCCTCCAATTTCCAGTTAATTCATGATCGGTTATGGTTTATTTGCTGAATTTCCATTGCCGAGTATCATATTTGGGTGAGTTGTTCATGAATCCCATCGTGCAATCGTGCATTCATTTTCCTTTCAATTTCCAGTTAATTCATGATCGGTGATGGTTTATTTGCTGAATTTCATTGCTGAGTATCATATTTCCGTTTCCTAATGCAAAATTCGCCACCATTATCTGGAAAGAAAAAGATGATTGTTCGTGGAGTTTATAAAATCAGATGTTCAATAAATGAATGAATATCAAGATTGTCCTTGTCCGACATTGTTTGTTCAAATCTAAATTGATGTTAAATTTATCAACAGGAGTCATGGATACTACAGAACAAGCGGCCCCACCCTCAAATCCGGCAGAAAACTCCGATGCTTCACAGCCAACTAAAACCTCAAAGTTTGTGGCAGAGGCAAAGAAACTGATCCACCATCGCATGCTGATCGGAATCAAGGACGGGCGGTTCTTCGTGGGCACGTTTTATTGCATAGATAAGCAAGGGAACATCATTCTTCAGGATGCAGTAGAGTATCGCAGCACGAGACGATCTTCTCCTTCTCCGATGGAACATAGAGGTGTCGGTCTCATTCTCATACCTTCGTCTTGTCGCACTTCTTGCCATGTCGACTGCTCCATCGAAGAGCAGCTTTCTCTTCTTTCCATTAAGGATCAATCTCAGATAACTGCTGATGGTGATGCTGATAATCAACTTTAGTTCATGTTTCTTCTTAAGAGCATCAAAATATTGTTATCAGAAATTTATAAGCTAAGAAGTGAATTTTGTGCTATATCATTTAATTTGACATACTTAAATGGATATATATTAACTACAAATAGGGATGTAAACGAGCCGAATCAAGCCGAACAGTTCAAGGCTCGAGTTCGGCTCGTTTGATTTTTCAGTGTGTTCGAGTTCGGCTCGAGTCCAACTCGAGCTTCTAAAATTATGTTCGAGTTCGATTTGTTCTGTAATTACTAAGCTCACGAATAGTTCGAGCTCGGTTCGGCAAAAGCTCGATAACACATTAAGATGAGCATAGTTTGAGCTCGGGTTCGTTACTAAGCTCGCGAATAGTTCGAGCTTGGTTCTATTCAAATTCAATTCTTGTTGAACACAACTAAGTGTATTATTTTTTTATATTAATATATATATTCGAGCCGAGCTCGCGAGCTGGCTGTGAACAAGCTCGCGAGCTTACGAATCAAATACCTACAGGCTCGAGTTCGGCTCGAAAATTTTGTCAAGCTCGAAATTAGGCTCAAGCTCGGTTCGTTTAGATTGACAAAAAATCTCGAACGAATATTTTTTGAGCCGTGACCCGAATAGTTCACGAACTGTTTGGTTTGATTATATTCCTAACTACAATTATGGGATAATTTGTTTTGATCTAATCAAGAACATCAAATTGTACCTAATGTTGTTATATTCGGACCGGAGACTAATTCGTTTGATCGTGCCTTTTTCCGGCTGTCCGCTCTGGTTTTGACAACACTAATCGTATGTTGTATCATAATCATCTGTCTACTTCATCTTTAGTTGTACTACTCACCAACATATGCAAATCTACAATTTTCCTACACAACATTAAGGAAAATTGCAACAAACCTACGATCTTCTTACAAAACATTAAGGAAAATTGCCATTTTGGTACGGGTTTTGGTCCGATTTAACAAACAAACAAACGAAAACAACAAAAGACACGCTTTTATTGGCGAGTCAAATAATGAGCTCATAACTGGTTTACATTACTGTACACACTTCAGACAAATGTTTACTATATACCCTAAGCGACTGCATTTGCAAGTCATGACCACTCTGCTAAATCGAAAAGCCGAAAACGAATGAAACACACAAAAAAATGCAAGCTCACAACAAACCTGTGACCAAAAAAATATCAAGCAACTAACTCACAAATAGGAAAATCAAATTAAAGTCCCTAACCACTCAAACTTCAAAACATATCGAAGCTAACGCAGTTTATCTGCTACCCGTTCGAAAGAGTATAGAGACGAGCATCCTCAGGCCCCGCAAAGAATGCGTCTGCGAAAAAAACCCGACTGCATTTGGCAAATATACGGAGAGGAAAAAAAGCCGTACAAATTTCCCAAGCATCGTTTGTCATTGACTAAGTTGTGTGAGTTCAGAATAACTGAAGTGACATTTTGAGCTTATTCTGTTTCCATTTGGGCAACTTGTAGAACGCGTCCTTTGACATCCCGAAATTCGCCTTGAATTCTTCCGAGGACAAGTAAGTCTGCGAAAAGACATGTCACGAACGTTGAAAGAAATTAAATTGTAATAGAAATGATTTTCGGTTATACGTACCTCTCGCTTTGTCACATCAATATCACCGACTGGATCAGTTGACGTTGTTTTAAGACGGTCGTAGGGATATACTGTAAGTCCTTCTTCATCCTCAGCTTCATTCTCCTTTACATCTTCTTGTATGGGTTCGGGTTTGAGCTTCGGGTCTACTGAGTTCTGTCTGGATACTGTTGTAGTCGTCTCGGGTTTTGGTTTCGATACCTCAGGGCTCACTTTTAACAACAAAGTTTAGCATTTCAATCAACATTCACAATTAAGAGGAGAAGAAGAAAAAAACTAGCCATCTAAGGTATATAGCCACTTGTTAGGGGAAAAAAGAGACATAGTAACCGTTTCGTGGAATATTAAAAGACTAAAATACCCTTTCTGTGTCCGAACTGTCTTTTACACGAGAGTATCTTCGTCTTTACACGAAAGGTCAAAACCCCATTTTCACTCTTCTTACATAATGAAAAAGAAATTAGAAACTATACCTTTAGGCGAACGGGGTATAATAAATTGTCGAGCAGGAGGCGGTTGTTGTTCAAAGCTCGAAGTTAAGGCCGCTATAGCTGAAGACCTTGAACCAGAATCCGGAGTAACAGACTTGGGATAAACCTTTCTTACCATCGGAGGAGGAGTAGACAAGTTTCTTGCATTAGCATTCTCGAAAGTAGCAGCCAGCGCATTGAATGCCGGAGACCTGCCTCTAACACGAACTCTATCGGGACTAAAAGACATGCTTCTAGAACGCTGTGATTTGTCTGGAACCGCAGACCTTCCACCGTGTCCATATGACACGGGTGTCCTCCTTTTCGGTTTCTATCATGGGATGTAAATATAAGAAAACGAATAAATTAAAACCAATCTGCAACCATTATACAAAATGCAATAAAACCATAACAGAATATGCTAGCACGACCGAAAATAGAAGGTACCATAAGGGCGAGAAACTTACATCCGACACTGGAGCCCCTCCATGTTTGAGAATAGTCAATTTTCGTTGGAAAGAATTACCATGCATCTGAAACAATATAAATTACTGATTATAATGTGAAATCTGAAGTTCAATAAGGTCGAGACATATAGCGAAAAAGTACTTACTCCAGATTTTGAGGAGTCCCAAGAGAAAAAACGAGTGAAAAAAGGCGGTTCACCCCCTTCCATAACAATGTATATTGGAGCTTCGTTAGATAATTTCTCGTGAAGATAATCACGTTCCAAGAATTTCTGTTTGGATGCAATAACATATGCAACCATCACCAAATGTGAAAATATATAATCAGGTACCTTTACTAAAAAAAAGCACAACTTTTTCGACCAATGAATAATTTAGTCGTCTCATTTTTTGTAAAATACGTCAACCATAGATTACCCGTCAAATAAATCTAAATTATCATTAAGCAGAATCGAGAACAGTCTTCACAAAATACTACAGCACAGTCTATTCTTATGCACTAAGGCGTACCTCCCCAAGACTTAGAGCGTTCAACTTAGTCTTTGTGTCCACCTGTTGCCCGACCCACACATAAATGTCTGAGTGGCAGTCGAGAATGAATACATCTTCCGTCATCAGGTCATCCTGATCGAAATTGTAAACCTCTGTCACCTGCAATAGAGTTTGTGATTCACCGTCATAATTCTAATGTTTTGCTATGCGAAACATGGAAAACACTTGAATAAAACCGTCTTACGGATCCCATTTTGTAAGACGGGACTTTTATTGTAAAAAGTTAAAATTTTTTATGTAAAAATTGTTACTTTGAATGTTAACCATTATACAAAAGCAACAATTTTCTGAAATCAACAGTTTTTTGTGTAAAAGTAACGTTTTTTACATCAAAAGTAACACTTTTTATGATAAAAGTAACTAGGTCTTACAGAAGATGGTCTTACACAAGTGTGACTGTGTAGAATCATCTTCAGTAAGACGGAAATTACTTTTATCATAAAAGTGTTACTTTTGAGGTAAAAAAATGTTACTTTTATCACGAAAAGCTGTTACTTTCTGAAAACTATTACTTTTGTATGAAGGCTAACACTCAAAGTATAATGTTTTACAATAATAATACATTTTATGATAAAAGTAACTTCCGTCTTAAGGAAAGACATCCATAAGACCGTCTTATTTAAGTATTTACCAATACTCAAAGAGAGAGAGAGAGAGAGTACCTTGAGATCTCCTGAAAACCAATTTGAAGTTCAGCCAAGATTAAAACAACAAACAGTGAACGAAACAAGTTAGTAGAGTTTCCAAAGATCAAATTTGTAAAATCGGCATAAGAAAATATTGTACCCTTTGTTAAGGTGCACGAGAATAGATGAGGATCGCTTTCGGCTTCTCTCGTAATCTTCTGGCTTGGGTACTCAGATTTTCCACCTAACAATTCCCAAAACTGCTCAGATTCTGAACCTTCTTTTTGGAGTTTAGACTGCGTGTTTGGCTGGCAAGAAATACAGATAATAGTGGATACTCGTCAATGTAATATGGCACACAACCAACGGAAAGCTCTAGAAAACTAGTAAAAGGTAAGGAAATATTCGTCAACTAGGGCCGAACCTTTATAAGATCCATCTGCCTCTCGACAACTTCTTGGGCTTCGGATGATGTAAGATTTCCTGACCAGGTAAAGACAGAGGGCCCGCTATGCAGTATGTAACAGTAGGAGGAATTCAGTGATGACGCTACCTGAATCAATTACAAAAATAAATATGTATTCCTTCGGCTGCATAATTAAACAATTTATGCAAGGTAAAATATTAAGAAGAAAAATGATTCACGGGATATTATTTGCTATCAGAGACGTAAACATCAAGCACGATGTATTGAACACTACTAATCAAGATGAATAAGATGAACTTTTGAGAGAACAAAATGTTGTCTATTTGTTGTCTCTAATAACGTAGTTGTGACAAATTCTTTGTTGCAGATTTTACAGACCTAAGATGAATAAAACTAGTGACCTTTTCGTGAAACTGAAATATATTCAACACTACTAATCAAGATGATATGGTTTTCAATCTGTACGGAGAGTTTTCCGACAGAAACAGCGGGTACAAAATGTCTGAGGCTCTAAAATAGGTGGCTTTGAAAGGTTTTCTATCTCTTAATTCACTATTTAATACTTCACCTATCTTTCGAATAACAGTTTCTTTTGCTCCAGCCTCTGAGCTTTTGAAGGACAACACATACGGACGTAAAGTTTAAGTGAGTTGTGATGACAAAATCTTGACTTGTAATAAAAGTAGGCATTCCTTGCTAGAAACATAGATTGACATTTACAAGAGAACAATAACATGCCGAATGTGCCAATGTTAAATTCGCAGCTGTCAATCCTATGAGACGGGGAAAATCACGCCGAGAGGGGAAAAACTTAAAAAAATTCAAAAAAGACTTACTGGTTCAACTTGAATTGCTTGCATATTATCAGGTCCACTTCCCTGAACCCGAAACAATGCAAGTGTTTCCTCCGAATATGTATCATCTGGAAGTTCCTTCTCGGCTATGTAATTCTTGTAGCCCTTACTAAGACCACCCTGGTGAAATGCAGATGAAATGATGTTAGAATCGAAAAACAAAATTGAAATTCCAAATCAGTTCATATAAGCTAGCTCGAGACCTTGAAGACAATGAAGCTCTGAAAAATCGCAAAGAACTGGATCGGTTCACTTCCTTCATAGATGCGAGCCTAGAAAGTGCAGCGCTTAAACTATCAATACAACTGTCAAAACAGAAACGTGCATTGAAAATTAATAAAGTGCTGAACGAAGGTAATGTGCCTGAGTGGGTAAGAACTTCATCGACTCGACCATCTTGTTTGCCTGTGAAGTTGCTGATATCCTATCTTCCTGTAGAGCATGATCAATAATTCCATCAATTAATCTGTTAATGACTGACAAACATAGATGATAGATGGTGTGTCGAATATCAGAAAGAGAGTTTCATATTGATGCTCAAGACGTAAATACTGTTACACAGAACTGTTTTGACAGGCTTTGTTAAATTAACTTCGGCATAGAATGTCATCGAAAACCCCAACCAGTGATAATTACAGTAATGTCATCAAAGGCATATATAAATCCGCAGGACAGCCAAGTAAATATTTCCGAGGGTTATTTGAATTCAAATTGTTCTACATTTATGTATTCTTTGTGTGTATCCATGCTTTTTAACCAAACTCCTGGTTTACAAAAAAAAACATTCCATCCAGCGGACGTAGTACGTAATATTGGATGACATGGACATTTTGTTGTCAGTCATTCAGGGGGAAATACGAGAATTGGCCAGGAAACGATAACCATTGTGCAAAATTTTAAGCATATTTGAATCAGCTTCGTTTATCTACCTCGTCAATGATACTTTTGGACTTATAAAAGAAATTAGTGGCAATTGCCGTGCCAAAATCATACTCAAAATGATTAGATTTTCTGAGCACAACATATGTTTTCCAAGATCCGAAGTACCAAAACAAAAATAAAATAAAAACGAGCAGGAGATATATAAAGCTTCACCTCGACACTATTTTTGCCAAGCC
This sequence comes from Ajuga reptans, assembly GCA_032274785.1. Classification (NCBI taxonomy): domain Eukaryota; kingdom Viridiplantae; phylum Streptophyta; class Magnoliopsida; order Lamiales; family Lamiaceae; genus Ajuga; species Ajuga reptans. The sequence continues at coordinate 942,501 of JAUEKW010000040.1, forward strand.
ATGTCCCTATCAATTGTTCGTCTTTTTCGTCTCCAGGATAAGAATATTGAAAGATATAGCAATCTCCACTATAAAACTTAGACAGATCAGCAGCTGAAAGAAGAGTCTTCTCTTGACCTTCTACACGCCATACCTGGCAATTGCAATCACAAAATTAACAAATTATTCGACGTAATAGACCAAGAAATACGGTTACAAATCACAGCAAATATGTTCCATTGCCCAGGAGAGAGAAAATAAAAAACAAAAGAATCCCAGAAAGTTGTCTAAAGATGCCAACTAAATCCTCTCATATACTTCTTAAGTAGTTCATGAAGCAATTTGACCTTCTAATTGTATTTCCTCGACATAAGTTTACCCTTCAAATGCTTTCTGCAATGTTCTTTTCCCTATAACATACTTTTTTATTTTGTTTTGTTCGACTAAAGAAGTTAACCTTTGCATCATCTCATCCAATATATTTTTACTGAACTTACTTTTCTTGAATTTCCACCATGAGAATATTGAAGTTAAAAATAATAAATAAATTAGAGGCCGATTCTAAAGAATACTGTAAATAGAGTATGGACCAGCATACACACCCATCTGCAAATCACCTGTAAATTTCCAGTGCAGTCTATAAATGGTTGAGGTTCTTCCTTGGGAGTTTCGGCTTTGAGAAGACCCCTCACGTTAAGCCCTTGGCGCTTCAGAAGTGCTAGACACATCGAATTCAAAGCAACGATAAGGACTCAAATGATAAGAGAGAGAGAGAGAGAGAGAGTCTTTTAATAACAGACCTGCAACTTTCCCTCGACCTTCCTCAGTCACAGCTACATTGGTTGTTTGGGTCCATGAGTCGAACTTTGAACGAAACATCACCGTCTCAAATCCCTCAATCACACGTATCACATGAGATCTGGATCTATCATTACTACTCAGTAATTCCTATAAGTGAACACATAAATTTTATAGATAAGAATCAGACTAGAAAATCCAGATGGTAAACACTGAGTTGTGTTTGGACTGAAAGGATTTGAAATTTAAAACCCATCACACTCATCCCACAATTTGAATTTCCTCAACCTAAACGGAAGCTTAAGTAACTCAAGCGGCTAGACTTACATCAACAGCGCTACTTGCAGCTTTCCTTTGATCAAGAGACGTATTTCTCCCCATCCAAACGAAGACTTCCTTCCCGCCGTCAAGAATATAGCAATAATATGTGTCTAATAACTCCCTTGTCCAAGAAGTAGCCTCAATGGGAATTAACTCTCCCTTCTCAAACCTTGAACATTACAATCGTCAAAACAAACATGTCCAAATTTTATGATTAGTAAAGTTAAAACGTTTATATTTAAGGATGTCAAACGAAATTTTGTAACAAAAATCATCTCTTTAGTTTTCCAGTGAGGCGGAGAAAATTGTGAAAGCAAGCCCAGAAAGAAGCATCAAACGTCTATACTAGCAATCCAATACAAAAGGTAAAAACCGGAACTAACGACCATAATTTATAAGGGACACACAGAAAAAGAGAAATAGAAAACGAAAAAATATTTGACAGACAAGCTAGTCGAAGAATAACTATATAAAAATCTCACTTTTAGCAGCAGCATTGCATGTACACTAAATACGAAATCATAATATTAAAATTGGCTGTTTGAATTCCAAAATGGCAAGAACTTATCTTTCAAACCAATAAACATCATATTATCTCAAAACACCCTATGAACATAAGATGCGAATGAGAAACCGAGGAAACAGTGCCAGTGGAGGAAATCAAATACCGGAAAAGTTTAGATGGACCAGCATCAGTAGTCTTGGATTCATCAGTGGTTGACTTCTTTGGAAGTGGAGCAAAGCCACCAAAGAAGCCCCAAAATTCTCCCGTATCAGCATCAGCCATCAATTTCCCGTCGTCTGTAGATAAGAGGAAAGGCAGAATTGAAGCATCCATTACTCGGTTATCAAAATCGAGAACACACGATTAGTGGCATTGTTTACCAATAGCTGCTATATCACATTTTCCATCATGATAAGTATCTTTAATGTACTGAACAACTTCTAGAGCTTTAGCCCGCTCTTGAATGGACGAGTTGGAGCCGTTAAATTGATAAATTTTAGACTTTGTATCAAGAATAAAGATGTCGTCGTGATTGAGAGAGGATCGAGCAAAAGGAACCTGTCCAATCATAAAAGAACAGAGTAATATAAAGACCCGTTCCGCGAAGACACATCATCATATGCCTACGAGAAATAAAGTTACCTCTTTCACATGAACAACGTGCTTTCCTTTACAAACAAACAAACGAGTCTGGTGCTCTTCGGCTTCAGCATGCTTGAAGCCCGAGGCGATGCCACCTTCTTGAGGTATTATACATGGCTTAAAATAAGAAAGGAACTTCTCTGTTTCATGACCTTGTACTTCACGGTATTGAACTGCACGCCCGCCCAGTGCTGCATCTAGCTCAATTGTTTTGATGGCTGCAGTGCCAGATTCATCCTACGTAGGATGGATTTTCAAAAAATCTGATTAAAAGCTGTCAACGAAATACGTGAACTCAGATGAAGGACATAAGGTGAAAGGCTTACCTGACTGGTATTTTTGCCTATCCAATAATGAATATCATGGTGTAGGGCACCATTTTTCAAGGCAGTCGTCTGCAGAAAGGGGACTAAGGGTAAGGCTGAAATAAATGTATCCCACATAATCACATCAACAGGAAATAAAAGATTATCAAAAGATAAAATGAAATAACTTCTTTGTCATATAACAAATCTTATATTGGGAAACATGGTTAATCCGCAAATACAATTAGCACATATTGATAGCAACACAACAGATGAGCTAAAAAACTGTAAATTGAACACTTTTAGGGCTGTTGGGGTAATTTCTGGCTTTTGAGAGCTACTAAATGAATAAGCAAGAATAAAGTTTAGCCGAGCACTTATAGAACAGAAGCAGAACACAGTGATACAAGCAAAGGTATTAAGAATATGTACACATGCTTATCCTCCGAATGTGAGGTTTATGATCGTTCGTAAAAACAAACAACAAAACAAAACAACAAACCTACAAAACAAAACAAAGCAGAAGCATACAAACAAAAAGAAACTGAAATACTAGCAAATGGAAATATCTGGAAGCATAAACAAGAGCTATCATACGATGTAATGTCAGAGAAACTTATTTTATTGAAAAAAAAAATGAGCATTCGCTAATCAGCCATGCCACGAAGCAGGTTGAACCAAAAGGTAAATATTCAATAAGCAAAAATAATAATAACGCAGATAAGCAAGCACGTATACAAACATGGGATAAGGATAAAAGGACCACGGAAATCTAAGATACAGTTTTTGTCATGCATTGCACCCAAAAAGTTTACCTTCTGTAATCCACAACAGAATCAGTGAAGGCACAAAAAGCTGTTCTGGAGTAGAAAATATCAAAATTACCTTCAAAATGACATATGAATCGCCAGTGAAAAACTTGCCATGTGAAGATTTTGGGACTGGGACAGGTCGGAAATTTTCAATTCGCCATATCTCAATACCACTGCACTAAGTCAAGGAGGCAACAAGTATATGGTGATGATATTGATACATAACTGCATTAATATCGATAGCAATAGAGCCAGTAACTCAGGATATACAGCTGATATTGCAGTTTTTATTTACTACAAGGCAACCTAAACCTTTATTTAATAGATTCTAAACTGTAAAATTATGCAAACAAAAATGAGCACAAATCAATACAAGAACTTATATTGATTATAGAATAACAATAATTTCCATGTTCAAATAGGATACGCCTTCTGTCCAGCCCCCTGAAAAGCCGGATCCAAATTTTTCATTGAAACAGCCATTGTGTTCCCACAATTTCTATAAGATTGTACACTTCCAAATTTGACCTGAAAAGGACTAAAATAACTGTCTTTAGACATTGAGAAACTAACAAATAAAGTGAAGATAAAGTTGCAGGAAGACAACGCAATTTTAGGATAAACTGCATTCTAAAAGCATGATCTTGCTCATGTAAAGGTGAACTTTATTACCTGATCAATCAATAACTTTATAAGGGCCAAAAAGAAAACGCACACACAGGGTCACAATATTGCATTCAGAGTATATTTGTTTGTTTTTACTTCATACCCAATTCTTTTCCCCATAACACGAAACAACTCATACACATTTGATGCATTTTCTTTTGAATTCATCACAAACTCCAATAGACTAATTTTCAAGTACTTCCCCTAAAATCTCCTTCCATAGCAAACAATTTACATCTAACTATTATTACCTCAGTAATTCTTGAATTTCTCTTAACAACCCTCATAACTTACAAAACCACGTTGCAATGTCCTCTATAGCACATTTCTCCACCAAGACTCCAATTCGAATTTTACATGCTTACTATAGAGCATTCTGTGGGTGCTCCTCAAAATAAATTCCGAATACTCACCTCCAAAGCAAATGTCAAATCAACCTAGCGGCTAGCGGTCAATTTCAAAGCATCGTAAACACATCTAATACAATGGTCTTTCAATCCAATTTTATCTGTAGGATGTATGAAAAACTTAATAGCCTTGTAAACTTTTTCAATGCTTCAAATCCTTGTGCACAGGCTAGGAACAGCTACTTATCCATGTTTGCGTTTCTCACTCAGTTTGTCATATAGCTTTCAACACCATGTTAAAGCAACCAAACCCAACCCAGAATCACACGAATCTTGGTACTCTTTTGGGCAGAATTGAAATTTTTGTGCTTGCATTTGCAGGTATGCTGAATAAATACATAACACAATCTGCAACAATGTCAAATGTGTTATACGTCTTATGAACTTGACCCCTGTGCTTGATACACCATCTAAATTAACAACTTCCCGGAAGATCCCATAGATTGTGAATTTGTAGCTGAAACATTCTCCGATCCAGTTTGAGCTCCACAGACGGAAAAGGATCACATAAATGCTTCATTCCACTCCCTCCATCACATCATTTCTCAAGCACCAATGCACATCCCTTACGGGCAGTGTTCCACCATTTCTTTCTTCAATTTCATAGGGCACACTGATCTTGAAATTTCAACTCATCTATTCGAGTAAAGAAACAAACTTTTTGCGCCAAATGCACGAATCACCAAGCAACAAAACAACATTCAGACACTCAGACACAACAGAAATTCAAACATTACAGTTTCCAATGCATCTTACTATTTTTATATGCAATGGTTGCTTCCCAGATCATCAAGACTCGATATTTTTTATCAATTAACATTGCACCAATCAAGAAAACAGACCCACATTCGAATATCCAATTATTGCATCAGAGTAGCACTAAAATCAATAAATAAAGTTAAGAAACAGCGAAACAAACAGATTAGAAGCAGGAAATTTCTGTTAAGCTTAATCAATTACCTTTTTATTTACTCGATTGCAATATTCTTCACGCCCACTCAAAGTAAACCAAGCAGATCCAATCTAACAACTCAACTAAGCTTACTCAACCAAAAAAAGATTTGCCCCAAAGAAAAAGGTGGGTTCTTGAGGAGATGAAGAATGAAAAGAATCGGAGGAATTTTCTGATGAGAGAGAAGAGAGTGAAGAGAGAGAAAGGGGTGGAGGGAATGATGATGAGTTGCCTGACAGGCGTGCCTATCACTAACAGCAGCTTAAAAAAAGAACAGTAAACACAAATGAACTGTAAAGAGTCATTTAACCATTATTAAAACCCACAACAAATTTACCGCCATTAATAAATTTTACTAATAAAATTTTACAGTCAACTTTTGGACCAGATAATTGACGAAAACAGAAAAAAGATTCAAGAAAAAGGGTTTGTGATTTCATGGATGTCCACAAAGGCGGGTTTGAAATTATCTTATTGGTTAGCCAATGCAAAGATGCTGGTGCTTAGCTGCCATGGCTTGCTGTGATATGGGAATGGTGTGGGGCCCTTTGGAGAGAATGGAAATGGAGGAGACATGGTAGGGACCATTCTATAGCTTATTGTCATTAGGTAAAGGTAGTCTTTTTGAATTCCTTGAAGAAGGGTAAAAGTAAAAGATTATCCGTGAACATATGTTAATATATATTTATATTAGATCATATGTTAAAATCTTGTAAAATTTGTTTATGTTTCTTGTCCAATATATAAATGTGTGATCTTTATACATAATAATTGTAAAGTGTGATTTTAACCTATCAATAACGTTGATAGGTGATTAGATGTAGTCAAATCAGCTCGCTCCATGACCAACTAAGCCCGTCCAATATTTTAGACGGGTTGGACTATATAAATTTTAGTTATACCCGATCCAATGGGTCAACAACCCAATGAGTCAATGACGTTCGTGGCTTGATACTCTCAGTATATTTTAGAAGGATTGGTTGGAGTGTGGAATTTTAATTCGGGCCAATCCGGCCCGATATATGGTACTCGTCTGATGAGCCCAGACGCTTGAATTGTTGCCTCTATAGGTGAGACATTCTCAGTTAATATTATTTATTTTTCTTCTTTTGACGAACACTTAAATAAGACTGTCGTACGAATGCTTTCCGTAAGAAGGGAGTTACTTTTATTAATAAAAGATATTATTTTTTACGTAAAACCCGTTACTTCAAGTGTTAATATTTATACAAAATCAACAATTTTCGAAAAGCAACGGTTTTTTGTATGACAGAAAGTATATTTTTTACGTTAAAGTAACACTTTTTAGAATAAAAGTGACTTCCATTTTAGAAAAGACAATTGTACACAAGTGTTATTTTTTTTTTAATACTTATTGGAATTTGATATATTGAGCTTGATTGGTTAAATTAATAAATTAACTTTGAATACGGTTTTTTGTTTAATGGAATTACTAACCTAGATAGATTTTTTTTTTTTATGGCTATGTTCTTATTTTATGTTTTTTAAATAATTATTAATTAAAATAATCGGTATATCGTGGTTAATTTGTTAAATAAATAGAGTTTGAATGGGTTTCTTGTTTAATAAGAAACTATGAGAATGTTTTGTCCAAGTTTATTTAATGTGTAAAAAGATGGGACCCTTCGAATGACTTAATTAAAGTTCATCTTGATTTCAGCTTGATTATCAATAAAGTCAAACTTTATAAAATCTTTAAATTTTGATAAAAATCAAATGAGGTCTTATATTTGTCCAATGACAAGATATAAGAAAAATGAGTAATACTTGTCTAAGACCGTCTTTCACAATACGAGAGTTATTTTTACTATAAAAAATGTTACTTTTCACGTAAAGAGTGTTACTTTATCATAGAAAAAAAATTGTTTTTATTTCTAAATTGTTGCTTTTATATAAAAGTTAACACTCATATCAAAAATAATATTTTCTATAATAAAACTAACTCTTGTCTTACTTTTAAGATGGTCTTATGCCAAAAAAATTTTTAAAAAATATATTAGATTACTCACTGGTCGAGTGAAAGTATAAAATATTAATCACTTATTTATCAAATAAGAAGTTGTTACCCTCAAAAAAGAAAAATAATAATAATAAGAAGTTGACCCAAAGAAAGAAAAAAAAAAGTTGTTAACGGAAAAATAATAATAATAACTGCACATTTTCATTATATTGCACAAAAATATTGCAAGAAACATATCTTACATAAACTCAGTGAAACGAAATCTCATCTTGTAAACTTTATGCTATTCTGTGAAAAAATTATTCAAAGATAAAAGAAGAGTTTATAAAAGAATAATATTTTACAATGAAAAAATAAAAGTCCTAATGAATAAATACTTACGTAACGAGGTTTATGGAAGAAAAAACTTTGATAATTCAAAAGTACGTAGGAGTAAAATCACGAAAAAGAAGATGGATTAGTGTGATTTAAAAAAAAAATCTTTAAAAAACTATAAAAGTGAATTAATCGAGAGAATACCACGTGTCATAAGTGGTTTCTTTTTACTATTAGTTATTATATATAATATAATATATAATATAATATATAATATAATGGCCCAAATTCAAAAGTATTCTACCAAAGCTCCCTTGATCACAAAATCTTTAAAAACAAGAAACTAAATCACACATTAACATCTACAGTTTTCTCATCTTCATTGACAACAAGCTGCTTCTGCATCTTCAATTGTGGAGATTCCTTGCTTAAGTTTGTTTTTCTCATTTCCCTGAGCCCTCTGAACTTCACTCTTGAAACCGAATAAACGCATGCTACTGTATCGCAGAGTTACCCGGGAAGGATGAGGTACTGTTAGTTGGGATATATAAGTTGGGGTAAATAGAAAGAGGTGAGAGAAACATGTCTTGTCAATCGCAGAGGAGAGGTGAAAGTTAAAAAGTACGCAATCTCCAACTTACGCCAACCAAATAATGCCCCCAGCCTTATCAATTCGAAACATCACCAGGTTACCCCAACCGTCAATCGGCTGGGGGCAACCCACGGGATAAAGTATCACCAACAAGAAGTACCCTACTTGCAGCTAATGTAGACATTTCTTCCATTTTGACAGTGTAGTAGGAGGCTTAATTGCCTTTGCTTTCACACAAATTAGTTACTTTTCTACAACAAATATAAAGGTATCTGTCTTACTATAGTGCCAAAACCATGTACAGTACATATGCAACTTACAGTATTACTACCAACAAAAGCTAAACAAATAAGGAACTGTAAAACCCATAGAGCAACTTACCTTTCTTCTACTTCAGTGCAATACCTTAAATGCCCTTCCACCTTGGGCTTGGAAAGGGAAAAGTCGGCGACAAGGGCTGCTGCGGGAATCCAAATTGGCCCGTCGGGGAGAAAAGCGTACCATATGGGGACCTTGGAGTCTGGATGCGTCCAAATGGAAGAGGTGACAGCGGGAGCTGCGGAAACCCTGTTGGTGAGAAAAGTGTACCGTATGCAGCCCTTGGAGACGGAATGCATCCGAATGGAGGAGGTGACGGGAGCACAGGAAATGGTGAGGTTGGGAGTGGATGCTGTTGCTGCTGCTGTTGAGAAGGATGAACAGGGGGCGGTGTAATGCTGCCCAATGGCGGTGGAGCAGCCGATGAGTAGGGAGAGTTCTGCAGAAAACGCATGTAGGCAGAGACCGGTGACTCTGGAGGCAGTAAGGACTGTGGCGGACCGACGTTTTGGGGCAGCGGATAATCCGGACGCGGACCAGTTGGCACGCCGCCTCCGTTCCACATAGGCGAAGGTACAGAAGCGGAAGCCGAGTCCTGGAGGAACCGCATGTACGCTGAAACGGGGGACTCCGCCGGCGGGTGAAAAGAGGGCTGCGCCGGCCTCTGAAAGCCGTTGTTTTGGGGATGAGGAACTAATTGGTTGA
>JAUEKW010000040.1:1000965-1012945 GCA_032274785.1 Ajuga reptans
GCCACGAGATTTGTCATGCCACGAGATTGCTCTAACTATTACACATATTTCATCAGTTTCGATGGTATGAGTTGTGAGTAGTAACCATTAACTAATTTTGCATCTTTATTGAAATTCTTGTCATGTTTGGCATATTCATAATATTTTTCTTTTTGTTTTGCAACTTTTTGTTTTTTTATTTTGGTAAAAAAATAGATACTAAAGTATCCCAGAAAAATATATTACACCAACATTAAAAAAAACATTATATTACATACATTAACACAACCATAAAGGGTATAGTATAAAAAAAACATGTATCAATATGTCTGAGCATTTGGGCAGGATTTTATGAGCTTAAAGGAGGGAAACTATTAAGAACACGTAAAACGAGGAGAAAAGTTGAAAAATGCGAGAGTGTGGAGATAAGTTGGAGCCAAAACCATTAAGGGTGACTTGGGAATTTTAGCTATTTTTTTTTATTAAAATAAATCAAAATCCAGATTCTGGTTGGCCAGATTCTGGATGAATAGCAGCTCCCAATTTATTATAACAAGTAATATTTTTTGTCAATTAAGTGATACTTTTTGGCAAAAAATTAATATATTTTGGGCCGGGTAGAATTATCCTACCCGTTATATATAAAAAGATCTATGCAACGGGGACATTTAAGTTTTTGCCGTTAATGATATGATTTAACAAAAAAATGTTTCCCTGCCCACGATGGACACAATTTAATGCGCCAACATCTGATGTGTAAATATCTCATCCCAAATTATAAATGACGTAATTAATTGCATTCTTTGAGATTTTGATACATTAGCTAGTGGGCCACTGCCAGAATGGGAGTGACACTGATAATTTAAGCTAGTATTTTTTTTTTCCTAAACATAAACAATAAACTTGTAGTATTAGTTCAAGCACTAAATTACACATTTTTTCCATTTAAAATTTTAACAAGTAATGTGATAATTAACCGATTATTTTATTGGATCTCTTTTTTTTTTTTCCCTAAACACAAGCTCGTAGTATTAGTTTAAGATTAGAGGGTTTAAACACTTTCAACATTAAACAATGTGAGAATTAATCGAATATTTTAATCGGTTGTCAACATGAAGCAGCATCTTCTAAACATCTTGAGATTAGGTTAATCATTTTTCTAATGGCGCTTTTACTGCTCAATTAGCAATATAAAACTAAGGGCGCATTTTTAGTGGTTTTAAACTGACAATTTGGGGATTTTGGGTCCGATTTTATCGGTAATTGAAGAGAATTAGTGGCAACCCATACGGTGAATCTTGACTTTCTTTCGAAAAGAAATTGAAAAGAAATGATTTTTATTTCCATTTTTAACGATTACATTGAAAAGGACAAAGCTTTGAGTTTGAGGAGGAAGATGCGCCACGTAGCCCTGTATGCAATTGGGGCGGGAATGAGTGTGGTGTGGTTCAAGATAGATAACATAAGATCATTTTTAGGGTTTCTAAAAAACCCTAAATTACTGATTTATTAGAATCTCAAATTATGTTGTTGTTACAGCAAGGGGGGCTGCGTTGCTTGAGCGGTTTGATTTTTTTTTTTTTTTTTTATATTTTGGGTTTCTTGGGGGTTGGGGCAATTTTGTGAGGCTGTGGTTGTTTCATTTAGGAAAAAGAGCACAGTGTTTATATTTATGTTGGGATGTGAGGGAAAAAAAGTAGAGTATCTGTTTGTGTGGTTCTTCTTCTTCTTCTCTCACATCCTCTCTTTCTCTCTCTCTTCAACATTAATGCTGTTTGCTTGCTTCCCTCTCTCTGTCCTCTGATTGTCTGTTCAGATTTTCTGGTGTTGATCTGAATCTTTTCTTCTTTCCTAATTCGGTGAATTGAACTGATTTTATGTGATCAAGAGGCAGCAGCTCCTCTCTCTCTCTCTCTCTCTGTCTCGCAGTGAGCACAGTGAAGTCTGATGTGGCGTAGAGAGTGAATATTTTATTCATGCGGCGGCGATGATATCTTGATGATTCTAATGGCAGTGGTTTTAGGACAAGAAAAAATTATTAAAACAATTTGGATCAAATTCGTGTGCTTATGTGTGTATCCTCGGATTCATGTGAGTATACTGATAGTCATAGCTGGGTAGTTATGGAGGGCTCTTCAGAGTCTAATTGGGAGAGTTCCGGTAGATTGAATTCCAGAATTCTCCGGCCGAACACCGTCAGATTCTCCGGCGACAACACGTCTCATGATTCTGTTCACATGTCTGTGAGAAAAGGGAGGGAAAGAACCCCCAACCATAGAACTCATGCCGATGCCGCCGCCGAAGGCGGCGGCGGCGGCGTCCGGCCTGTCGAATGTAACGACGTGAGTCTCCGGCAGTGGCTGGATAATCCGGAGAGAACGGTGGACGCGCTTGAATGTCTTCATATATTTTCTCAAATTGTGGATGTTGTAAACCTTGCTCATTCTCAGGGAATCGTTGTGCACAATGTTCGTCCCTCGTGTTTCGTTATGTCATCTTACAACCGTGTTTCGTTTATAGAATCCGCTTCGTGTTCGGATGGTTCAGGTTCGGGTTCGGATTCTCCGGGGTACGGGGCTGATAGCCAGGCTGCTGAGTATAAGGGTTCGTCTCCACCAAGGAATGCGGCTTCACAGATTAATTCTGAGACCAGCTGCTTGCAGTCGGGCTCTGGCCGGGGAGTGCGCGCGGGGAATGAGCGGCCCGGAGATAAGAAGCAGTCTTTTCCGATGAAGCAGATATTGCAGATGGAATCCAATTGGTACAGCCCGCCGGAGGAGGCTTCCGGTGGGTCTGCGTCTTGTGCTTCCGATGTTTATCAACTTGGTGTGTTATTATTTGAGGTGAAAGTTCTTGAACTATTATCACTTTTATTCAGCCTTGTTTTAAATTAATGCAATTTTATTAGCATGTTAGTAATGTGAATGTCTATTTATGGCAGCTGTTTTGTACTTTTGGTTCATTGGAAGAGAAATGTACAACTATGGCAAGCCTGAGACACCGCGTCCTTCCTCCGCAGTTGCTTCTTAAGTGGCCGAAAGAAGCGTCGTTTTGCTTATGGTTGCTGCATCCTGAGCCGAGTAGCCGGCCTAAAATGAGGTGAGATATGCAGTAGCAAGTTTATTGAGTAATTAGGATTCAGTAGACTCGGTTGTTTATTGAACAATTTGTACATGTTGGCTGTGTAGAATTTATAATCCACACTCTCTGGGTCCTAAAGTTTAAATAAGATCAGACGAGGAGAAATTTATACCGATACGATGAAATTTGAGAATTTTCTTGTATATAGCAAACTGCAAATGATTATGAGTGAAATGTCTGGAAGTTGTTGCTTTTTGAACTTGAGAGCATGAATTTGCGTTATCTTAGTTGTCATAAACCAAATTATTGATCAGTGTTTTTGGAGGATTCAATTTGGTAACTCGTGTTGCGCGATTCATTTACCTGCTGTGAAGCACTTTTTATGTTCAGTGAACTGGAATGTGGATTAATGAATAATATCAATATGATTAGTACAATGTGTTTTCTTTATTTTCTGCTTATTAACTGAAATTTCATAGTGCTGGCTGTTTTGTTCTCGATTGTTGTCTCTACCCGTACAAGTGTTGTACCGCCCGGAACTATTTTCTGGCTATCTCGTTTGGTGATTTATCTTCCAGATTTTTCGTGGACTTTGTTTAATTTTACTACGTTGTTCGTTCCATGCATCCTAACAGTGAGCTCATGCAAAGTGAATTCTTGAATGAGCCAAGAAACGACCTAGAAGAACGCGAAGCTGCCATAGAGCTTCGAGAAAAGATAGAGGAGCAGGAGCTGTTACTCGAATTCCTTCTGATCCTCCAACAAAGAAAACAGGATGCAGCAGATAACTTGAACGAGACGATATCGTTCATATCTTCCGACATAGATGAAGTCACAAAGTTGCAGACATCTCTCAGGATGAAAGGAGGTTCAACGTTAGACTTCGGCAAGAATCAACCCCATGTCACCGATGATGATGACTCTGGAAGCTCAGGGTCCAGAAAGCGAATCAGGCCGCGCGTTGACACCACCAATCCAGATGAATCGGACCACCATACGGATCCACATCAGAAATCGGAGGTGCCAGCTGAACAAGGGAGCGTCCTCTCCAAGAATTCTCGGCTGATGAAGAACTTCCGGAAATTAGAATCTGCCTATTTTTTAACGCGACGCAGAGCTATAAAACCGGTTTCTCGGCCGGTGACAAGACATTCGCAAGCTAGTAGCGAGGGCAGAGGAACCGAAACAAGTTCGATTAGCAATCCATCATCAAGAGGGAGGAACAATGAGAACAAGCAGAGTGGATGGATAAATACGTTTCTTGAAGGATTGTGCAAGTATCTGTCCTTTAGTAAGCTAAAAGTAAAGGCGGATTTGAAGCAAGGGGATCTCTTGAATTCATCGAACCTTGTATGCTCCCTTAGTTTTGACCGTGATGGGGAGTTTTTCGCGAGTGCTGGAGTGAACAAGAAAATTAAGGTTTTCGAGTATAACTCGATCTTGAATGAAGAGCGTGATATTCATTATCCAGTTGTCGAAATGGCCAGTAGATCAAAGCTTAGCAGCATATGTTGGAATAGCTACATAAAGAGCCAGATTGCTTCAAGTAACTTTGAAGGTGTAGTTCAGGTAAGTTGGTTTCATAGCCCGTAATAGGAAAAAATGCATATAATTTTCCTTTGCTTTGCTCTCTTCACTTTTGATTTTTGTGGGATTTTTGCGTCTCAACATAATTTTCTCTGCACTTTATTAGTATTAAATTTTGGCCCTTTATTCCTGTTTCTTATCACAACCACCACCCAACCGAAAAGTACTGGAGTGAAAGCCACACACACACACACACACAAAAACAATAAAAATCACAAGGAGCTGAAGTGTGGAAATAAAGTACAAGAGGGCAGTAACTTAACGAAATAGAAGTGCAGGGAGCAAAAAATAGAAAAAAAGAAGTGTAGGGGGCTAAAACCAAAAGAAACTGAAGGTGCAGGTGGCAAAATATGCATTTTCTCCCAAAATACTTTTCACATTTACTCCCATTATAATCTTCATGACGATATTGTTTCATATATTGGCCAGGTATGGGATGTGACAAGAAGTCAGACATTCATGGAAATGAGAGAACACGAACGGCGGGTGTGGTCGGTTGATTTCTCAGTGGCAGATCCGACGATGCTGGCGAGCGGAAGCGATGATGGTTCAGTCAAGCTCTGGAATATCAATCAGGCAATTCTATTTTTGCACTTGGTGGATGTCAGCTTTGAAACTAAACGTACTAAAAGCATCTAGTTATCGTTGCTTCTGGATTAAATCCTCGATGTGTAATAAGTTGTTTCTCTTACATGGGCTGCAACTGCAGGGAGTGAGTGTGGGCACGATCAAGACGAAGGCGAATGTCTGCTGCGTGCAGTTCCCGATGGACTCTGGGCGGACTCTTGCATTCGGTTCGGCGGATCATAGGATTTACTACTATGATCTTCGTAACTCGAAGATGCCTCTGTGTACTCTTGTTGGACACAATAAAACAGTGAGCTACGTAAAGTTCATTGATTCAACGACGCTCGTGTCTGCTTCAACTGACAACACACTAAAGCTCTGGGATTTGTCTATATGCTCGTCAAGGATTCTTGATTGTCCACTGCAGTCATTCACTGGCCATCTGAATGTAAAGGTCTCTCTCTCTCTCTCTCTCTCTCTCTCTCTACCTTCTCTTCCCTGATTTAAGTCTCACCATTTTTCGTCCTCAATACTGTCAAATGGTCCTCTATTTTTCTGCATTAGTTATGACGTATCGACATATACTAATGGTGCACGTTACTTTATTTCAGAATTTTGTCGGATTGTCTGTGTATGATGGGTATATTGCAACCGGCTCAGAAACAAATGAGGTACTTCACATTTTCACTTCATATTATGTCTACGCTAAACCGCTTAATATATTCTATTGCATATAAGCTGTAACTCATGGTATGCTGTCATTTGAGGCTGTTGGTTATGTGAAAAGTGATTTGTAGGACGTGATGTATTAGAAATTAACCTGCCCTGAATCCTTTTTCCGTCTCATTTGGTATCTGTTGAAAACCAATTGAAATGAACAAGAAAAACTGCTGCACGAGAAGGGGTGGGGGGTGGGGGGGTGGGGGTTAAAGCCAGTCAAATCTTGCATTAGTTTGTCTGTGATATGTTGGTGAAGTTGGATATTAGTCCAACAAGGTGAGACCGACCCTTGTGCAATCGAAATTTGAACATTTTCGTATAACAGAACTGTAGTCGTATTTCACATAAGCATTTTGCTACTAATGACATATTGACATTCTTACAAAAACAGTGTTGGTAAAATATACGTTTTCTTTAGTGCCATTGCATGATACATAAATTGAATGGACGAAACATTTAGAACAATCAAAGACAATGGATGGAGGAAAAGCTGATCAACACAAACGACTAACTTTATGAAGAAATGATACTTTTTGGTATTGTAGTTGCATATCACGTATCTCCAGTGAAAGTTCATTCAAATATGAAATATGTTGGTTTTTTCCTGTAAAACAGTTGGCAGATAAGCGCATATGATCGGATTTTTCCTACATTCAACTATATGTTCACATTTGCTTGTCGTATTTTGGACCTGTGCTGTTTTTTCGAGTAAATTTAGGATTTTTCTCCAAAAACTTCAACGAGGTTTATTTAGTGTCAGAAATTCTGCATATGACTGCAAGAGTGATTTTTTTTTCCCCATATGATTCGAGGTAAAATATGTTTGTGAGGGACTGTCCAAGTGATTTCATTAGTGTCGTATGTCGACAGAAGAAGACTCTCTCTCTCTCTGACTGTTGTTCTGTGCAGGTTTTCGTCTACCACAAGGCATTCCCAATGCCTGCCATGTCATTCAAATGCAACAGTGGCGACGACGTGGACGACAGTGCACAGTTTATCTCATCGGTGTGTTGGCGGGGGGGTCAATCTTCGACCTTAGTCGCTGCAAATTCTATGGGGAACATTAAGCTTTTGGAGATGGCTTAATTTTGATAAAATTAAAAAAAGGAAAAATGTAAGACAATTCATGGGACACAAAGAAAGGGGTATTTGAATCTCTGGGGAAGTGTAGGGGGACAAAATATTGGTTGGTTTTTGGAGAAAAAAAAACAGAAATTTTTGGCTTTAGTTTGTAGTGCAAATATTAACTATTCTTCATCTCTTGACAAGAAGTGTATTTGTAGATAAATATGAGGTGAAGTGAAGGAAGAGGTGTGAAATGGGGCTCATTATTGTTAGTATATACACACATATATATTGTATATTCTGTAATTTCTTTTTTATTTTTACATTTTATGTAAAATTGCTCGATGTTTTGGGGTTGCAAGAATCCGATGTATCAACTCAGCCGGCGGAACAATCAGCATGAAGGTTTACTTCCAAGAGTAGTGTTGTACGATCAGCGAGGAAATCTTGAAAACGCGTATTTTGTGATTTATGTCTTTCAATGTTCTAGGGCAACGGTCGATTTAGTTTGGCGAAGTTGGGGTATCTGAATTCTATAACAAGAAAAAAAGAAAAAAAATCAACGTGTTATAAAATGTGATACTAAGTACCTCATTAGTAGATATCGTAGTTGGGACAGAGAATTCTAAGTAATTTTCCTGGGGTTTATAGCATAAGCTGATGCTGAATTATGTAGCTGTTATTTAATTGGATTTTTAGCAGTAAATAGTATCTAAAATGATTCTAAATGTATGCTATACTTGAGCAGCTATTTGTATCTAAATGTAAACATTTTACTTGAGCAGTAGCAATAAGTTTAGCTCCCATATTTTGTTAATGTTCAATGTCTAGCAATTATTATCCGTTTCGATACAAATTGCTCCATTTATCTTATTTTCTTCATTGGTTTTATTATTATTATTATTATTTTATAAAAAGAAAAGATAAAAACAAAGTAGACATGGTTTTTTTCAATCTTACTTTTCAAGGGTTTATGATAGACGGATTCGGGCTGGTATTTAACATCATCTTATTTTCGTTCTTGGTCTCCATCTAGAATACCACTCCACCTAACTCTGTTTAAGAAATTTGGGGAATTCAGGTTTCTCAAATATATATGTTTTAAAAAGAAGATATATGCTAGTCCAACTGTTTGGACGGACATGTTGAGGCACGTTTAAATGATATTTGTTTTTATTTAAATCATAAATAGTATTTGCCTGTTTAAAAAAAAACACTTTAGGAGATCTGATCAAATAACAATACTAAGGTTTATAATCAATCGATAATACTTTACACCATACATGCTCTTTTAATTTATTTTTAAATGCGGAACGTGTTAGGGTGGTTTAAAAAGAAAAGGGCAAAAGACACATATATGAAAATTGAGTTTGTTGGTACAATGAGAATCGAGAATGAACAAGAAATTTATCTTTTCATTGTTGCCTGTTAGTGAACCAAGTAAATTATGTGTTTTTATTTGTCATATTTCATCATCTTTCTTGTCCTTCATAACATTACATATTAACCCTATAATAAAATAATAAAAGAAAAAGAAAGAATTGGGGGAAAATGGGTTTAAAGTATCATATCTTAATCTGTGTGCAATGGATAATGTGTACAATACAATGTTTAGTACTCAATTTACCATACCCGATTGAAGGGACAAAATGATGCAGAGGGCAACTCACCTTACAACTAAAACATGTATACATTAGAAAAAAGACCTACAAATGAAGGGGCAACAGTCCTATATATGCAGTATCCTATTCTCTTATTAATGCTTGTAACACTCGGTTTCCTACATCTAAACACCGCCCCCCTAACGAAGGGTTTTTACCTAGATACATTGTTCTCGATTTTGCGAAAGTAGATTAGCTATTAGCCGTTTAAGCCGTTCGGCACCAGGCCCCGGTTTAAGCTTGTTCGGTATCCCCACCTTGGAGCAACGGGGCTTTCCAGCACACCAGGCGCCAGGCGTGAAGGTCCCGTTCCTCCTCTTGAGCAGTTCAAGATCGATCTTGTCCAAAATGGGTGTGTCCCCTCTGAATTTACGGGCAAAGGGGGCATCACTCGCGATCATGTTTGCAGTGTCGTTTAGGGAGAGTGTGTGAGGGTGCTGTTTTGGAGGGTTGTCCCAAGATATGTAGTGCATATCGTGATTGACAACGGTAGGGACGAATTGTGGGGCATTGCAGATGACGGTCTGGAAATAGCCTTCTGGGGAGGAGACGAAGTTCGAGTAGTACATGAGGAGGGTTCGGGGGAGATTCTCCCAACCCCATATGCAGTATTCTACAAACGCGCGCGATAGAATCATCCAAGCTGAACCTGTAAAGAATGTAAGGTGTAGATAATAATATAGAACTATGAAGTAGAGATTGTTTGTGCCCACCTACAGATTTCAGAATTAGAAAACATCAAGATGAACAAAGTAAGCCTTTACCACACTAGGTGAAATTCAGTAAATGGATCGTATATAGCCATCACACTATGAGTTTACATCAACTCTTACCACTTTCAAATTAAGTTACTGATTCTCTATATCGGTACACCGGTGCTAAAAGCAGTTTTATAGTCTTCAATTCTTAGTGTGTCATCCCCCTTCTTTTAATTTGAGCAAACGGTTCTCAACTTTCTGTATGTTGTACGAGGCAACTAAAGGCCTCTCATATGCTCATCCTAAACCATCTTAAATGCGTTTTTCTAATTTTCTCATCGTAAGTTGGGATTTACTAAGCTAAACGGAACTGTGACTACAACTTTCTCTGCTTTTAGCAAACCCAATGCCAGTAACCTTATAAAAGAACATAACTTGATTTGCAAATTTACTAAGCAAAATGGAACTGTGACTACAACTTTCTCTGCTTTTAGCAAACCCAATGCCAGTAACCTTATAAAAGAACATAACTTGATTTGCAAATTTAATAATAATCTTAATGAGCTTGCTAGGAAATAAAAAGTTGACAAGATGTTAGGCTGCCACATGAGATGATCAACCTATCAGATGGAGACTAACACCTGCTACAAGAGAATGACTCTCCGAAATTTGGTATGTGAAAGTTATGCTACAACTAATTGCAACAACAAAGACAGATAATGCATTCTCATTTAATGTTCAGAAGTTGGAGTATTCTCAAATCTAGAATTGTGGTTGATTATCATGCAATTCCGACTTCGATTACATAATCTTCAGTCAGAAATAGGAACCATGCCTCCTTATGCTTTTATCATAAAAGATTAGTTAGATCAAAATGCTACTTAAAGAGTCTAATGGTTTACAACAATCATAACAGATACACAAAAACATAGGACAAAGAAAGCCAACGAAGATAAGGGGAAAAAAAATCTGTAAGCACCATTAAACATTCAGATGATAGAATCCAGGTTGAACTAACCAGTAAACAATCTGAATGCTGTCGGTAAGTTTCTTTTTGGTCCAACTGCAAATATGTCGGCCTTCGTTGTCTGGTAAAGTCCAGGATCCACAATCAATGGCATTGCCCTTTGCGTGCTGTAACAATACCAAAAAACACAGGATTACATAAGTGGGGTCTTTTCTAACCAATAGATACGCGCATAAAAAAACTTACGCTTTCCAGCCTAACCGGCTAGTGTGTTCTACGAAATTCAGCTCCCTTTTCAAATCAGAGAATGAGTAAAGAAGATCTGCAAGAAGAAGTATTAGTGTTTCTCGATACACTAGTCATAAGAAAAATATATTTTGTAAGTGTCACAGGGGATAAAAGAAAGGAAAATTCACCATCTTGTGTCACCAAGGGATAATCTGAAGCGCTAAGGTTAATAAACCAATCCCAATCTTTATATGTCTTTAGAAGAATGGCGCATGCGTGAAGAGTATTAGCAACCATGGTGGGCCCCCTATAAGTAACCATATTTGATTTGCTATTTACAATAACATTCCCAACTTTTGCAAAAAGAGAGTGGTTGGCCACCCGAGATTCGAGTTCCAATCTCTCCTCTACCGGTGCCTCAAGATCCAAATGAACAATATAATAGTTCCATGGATGATATAGCGCATGTAGAGTCCTCCACAGTTTATCCAAATCACCTCTAGATCCAGAAACCAAATAAGCAAATTTCGGAACAGGGGGGAGAGCAGGAGGTGGTGGAGCTTGATTTAACTTCGCCTCAACAAAATTGGAGCCAGATTCATTGACCATAACACGAGAAGGGAATATTGACAGGATAGAATTGATCGAATGCAATGAGGAAACAAGCCCCATATTGAAGGAGGTTGCCAGAAAGAAAATGCATACTAATGAACTTATGATAAGAGGGAACACCCACTTCTTCTCTGTGTTCAAGTACCCCATTGCAAAAACTTCTGATCATGAAATCCACTGAGAAATTCTCATCACAATTCAACAGTGGAGTCTGCTGTCTGATGGATTCAACAATTTGCAGACCAGGGGGCTTAATAAATAAAAGCCCGACTTCTGATGCCTATTTCGGCAGCAAATGATCAAAGAAGGATCAACACCTCTTTCGATGGGAAACCAGAAAAGGTTGCTCTATGGTATATGAAAATAGCTGTTGAATTGGAAAAATCCCTTTAACACAAAAAGATAAACAATAATAATAAGTCTCAACCGATTAATTTGATACTAATCCTACAAGTTAATACAAGGCTCCATAAACAACTCCGCAGTGAACTCACACAGACAAAATAAAAGAATATGGTACACTCATAAGCACCCCTATCATGTTTATATAAAATTCATATATGTATAAAGAAGACTTTTCTTGTATGACATTTGTCTTCTCTGCGTACCGTAAAGAACGAAGTATAAGGCGAAGAATGCTACATCAGAAGAATCAAGCGAAACCGACAAAATTCAGGTAAACAAGTAAGATGACTAATCGTCACAAATGAATTTATATATATTATATAAGCAAAATCCCAAAGTCCAAGTCAAAACTATTACATAAATCTCGAAAATCAATCAGGATTTTACCCAACAACGAAGCCAAAAATGAG
>JAUEKW010000040.1:1013045-1023337 GCA_032274785.1 Ajuga reptans
TTGTACTTGAAAAATCACCTTTATTTGCAAAAGTATCACATTTTAAAGCAAATGTATTACTTTTATCTGTAAAAATATCATTTTTTTCCTGTAAAAATACGTTCCACCACACTCCGTCGTACCGTGAAACCGAATTCATTCATATTTGTTTGTCTTTCTCTGATTTTGGAGTAACATGTGTGATGCAACTTAAAAAAGAGCATCATCAATTGTGTCAAAGGGAACCCTAGGAAACACAATCATCAATAGTTGAAACTTGAAAGCATCATAATCTTCCTAGTTATATTTCTAGTGACTCTCATTTACCTTTTGTCAAAGGGATGTCGATCCTACATGAATATATATATTGCACTTAAAATTCTCTGTCCCAACAAAGAAAAACATGAACTAACACACAATATTTGATAAAATATATATTTGAAGTAATGTTTTTAATACACACACATATATATATATATATATCATGGATTTTATAAATCTCATATATATTATAATTTATATACCATGACTACTATCAGTGTTCTAAAAATCGCTAGTCGTTAGTCGGTCGAATCACTGGGCCAAGCGCCTAGGCGGCGCCTAGACGGTACCACCTTAGATAAATAATATTATTTAATAAATCAATAATACCTACATAAAAAATTAAAAATAGTAAAATCAACACATCCACCTTCAAATTGCTAAAATTGTAAGTAATACGTTAAAATACATTCAATAGATTAACACAAGTGCACAAAAATATTCAGTATTCATGTTAAAATAGGAAAAAAATAGATTAAGAAAAGTTAAAAAATAAAAACTGTAAAATAATTAAAAAAACTAAAAAATGAAAATGAAAATTTAGGCGGACGGCGGCTAGGTCTAGGCCGATTTTTAGAACACTGACTGCTATAATATCTCCGTAACTAAAACTCGATTAAATAAAAAATCCAAGCGACCCTTCAAAGTGGCTAAGCTAAAGATTGTGTAACTTTATGCCATAAATAAAAAAAGCACTCCTTTTGCAGTTTGACTAACTGCCTATTGTTGAAATACAAAAGAGAAAAAAAACTGTAAAAACTGTAATGGTTAGTCTTTTTTTTTATTTTTAATATAGGTATTTTATTAACTCCGTCCAATTAACAAATCAAATTATCATTTTAATTATTACTTATTTAGTGACTTATACTTGAATTATATGTTTTTGGAATATTTTCATACCTTATGCAATTTTTACAATTAATAAATATTAAATCTGCACAACTTTTTTTAATAAAATGCGGGTAAAATGTGTTAATAGATTGACACGCAGTATTAGCAGGTTGGATAGGGTTCTGAATTATGATACATTTAATGAATGTGTTGTGTTTGGGTTAAGAAAAATTTACCCACGAACCCGCTACGACCCAGCCCTCCAGCACAGACCCAACTCATATTGTCATTCCTAGGTATTACTTGTTTTTGAAGATATATATTACCTTTGCTAAAAAAAGAAGAAGATATATATTACCTTTCAACATAATACATTTCATTATAAACACTAGTACATTTTCATCATAATACCTTTCTTCAGCACAAGTAATACAATTAAGCATAAACACTAATTCATTTTCATTAAAAAACTGCTCATAGTCTAGCAGATCCGCCCACGGCTCCGATTACACGAATCTAAGGCCCGTGCAACTAGTGCACAAGATAACTACTCCTTTCCAAAGATCTTACCTTCCAACATAATACATTTCTTCATAACAAGTAATGCATTTTAAGTTAAAACCTTTTCATGAAAAAACTGCTCTCAACCCAACGGATCCGCCCACGACTCGAATTGCATGGATGAAATAAGATTCGTGTAACTAGTGTACAAGAGAATTACTCTTGAACAAAAACACACACACAAAAAAAAATGCAAATAAAAGCATCACAATAAAGATATTGAACATTAAATAAAATATTTTTAAATTTCTTAATGTATGCTTTCGAATTTCCTATTGTACATTTACGCTCTAGACGGCTACGGCTAGACAAGAAATATTATTACTAAAATTTATAAGTATCACAAATTACAAATTTACTTATTCTAGATGAAGTCGCAAAAAGTGCTAACTACTTATCATTTTTTTTTTGTAATAAAAAATAAAATTATTAGATTAGCCAAATATGATCCCAATTTTATCGTGCCTCATCAAACTGATTCGATAACAACCCGAACCCCATAAATCCTCGCCCCAACCCAAAAATATCGTGTACCGTCGTGTCTAATATTGTCATCCCAGTAAAGGTATATATCCATGTTTTCATGGAAAAAGACACATTTTGCCGCGTATAATTACGTATACCTTTCTTTTCTCTTTTTTTTTGGGTTGCTTCATATTTATTTCTTATAATTCTATTTCTTGTTTTCAGTTTTATTCTTTTTTTGCTTTCTATATTTTTATTTGTCCTTTGTATTCTTTTTCATTCACCTTTTGTGAACTTTCTTTTTTTTTTCTCCGAGGGGGAAGTAAACGAAAATAGGAGCAAAAGTCAAGAAAAATGAAAATACAATGGCAATAAAATAGAAAATGAAGTATAGAGTGCCAAAAAAAAGTGCAGATGGCAAAACCTTAAATAATAAAGTATAACGGTTAGATTAAAAAACCACAAAATATGTATTTTTCGGTTTTTTCTACCCCACCCCGTGGGTACTATCCACCGCATGATTTATATATCATTGGATTAATGTGTAGACATAAATCAAAATAATATTTAACCTTTAGTTTTGCATTTACACACCAATCCAATAATGTATAAGTCATATGGGTAATACTCACGAAGTATGGTAGAATTAATTGTATCTTTTTTAATACTAGGTGTGTTCATTGAATATAGTGTACCTATTAAACGTGGTGCATTGAAGTAATGCATATTAAAATTGGTGCATTGAATATCTATTCATTATTATGATTGAATTGAAAAGTTGCCATGTCTCCTATATTGGACATTCTGCAATATGCAAAATCACTATCAATTATTCTCTATAATTTTTTTCCTTCTTGCGTTCTTGCACAAAATTATTCAAAGTTTGATTTATTCCATATATAATTCGTTCAAGATCTCTTATTAAGATTCAGGTTTCAAAGTTTTTACCCCAAGGGCGTAGCTCAGTTGATCGAAAGGTAGCAGATTGTTCCAAGGACGCAGGTTAGATGCTCAATGGACACCAGATACGTCCTCCTAGCTACTACTTGACTGCTAATTCACCATGATTTATCCTCCTATTCGTGGTTTGGTGCAATTGTAAGAAGAGAATTGGCACTATTCGCGGTAGGAGATCCGTATTACTACTATCCCGACAGTTATTATGTAGGAAAACAAGAATCGATGCCAACACATCTTTCTACATATATATGGCGGGTGTTTGTCTACACGAGAGATTCTATGTTACACCATGAGATAGTGCCTTAACCCATCGACACAGACGGGCAACCACACAGAGAGACAGAGTCAACATAAGTTTATCTCCAGAAAAGTGTGTCCGATTTTATTCGAATGCAACACATTCCCAATTACAAGTGTCCACATTTTGAACACAATCTCAAATCTCAGAAAATGACTTGATTGTCTGGAAGCCATGATTCTCTGGAAGAGGTCCGTTTCCGGGCCGAATAGAAATCAACACTTCCAGGCCTGCATATTATAAGGCCCAGGCCCAGGCCCAATAAGAAACAGAACAAACTAAAAAAACACACTGAAATCAACTCATTTTAGAAAAGAAATTCAGTTATGGAGTTTGGCTTCATCCTGTTCCTAAAGTTGCTTTAAGAATTTAGTAAAGAATTTCAGTTATGGATAAATCTGTTTCTTACTTTGCTTTATCATTCTTGGTCACCTTTTTACGTCAATGCAAGTTGTGTAAAAGCCAAAGGACTTAATTCCAAAAAAGGGACCAGACGGGCTGGTTCAACAAGTTGAATCGGAAACCGGCCACAGGTGCATCAAAAGAACCGGAAAACCAATTGAACTGTTCGAAATCTATCAGTCTTAAAAAAGAAATGAAAATAAATTTCAACACTGCTGCTTAAGTAAAGACTTTAGGAAGTTTAAGTTCACTATTTAGATATATGTTTTACTCCAAATGGAAGAATCAGGGTTTAATCACATAATATCCGTCTCTAAACTAAAGAAGTGATGCATTTGAGGCGAAATATTATGTCACCAACATGTTGGTCCCCAAAACTCATGGCCGATTTTTTTCCATCTCTAAATTTATTGACGGAAATTATATAGCAAGTAGCATATGATATCATTATGTTAGATAATTAATTTTCGATAAACTAATCAAACCCCTGGTTGAACCAAGATTGAACCACTAACAAATAGAAACTGGTAAAGAAGTGCTAAAAAGACTAGTAATCAAGAGATAGGAAATACCTGCAGCTTTTGCAGCTGTAGCTTCTCCATGAACATCGGTAACAAATAAAATCTGTGATGGGTAATCGACTCCCAGGGTTTCTGTTATTTGGACATAGCTGTTTGTTTCTTTCTTGTACCTTCATCCAGTAAAGAGAAATGCAAGGCTAGTTATCACATGGCAAGATGTAAAAACTGAAATGTGAGCATGTCTATTTCGGTTGTAAATGATTACCCAATTGTGGTATCGAAAAATCCGCACAAGTATTTTCTGAGGTCCCCGTAGTTCGTGTAGCCAAATAAGAGCCTTTGAGCTAGTCGGCTACCACTTGAATAGATATACACCTAAGTGAAGGAAATGTGAGAATACAAGCAGAATATTATACAGTTGCTTTCGGATTGAATGATTTAAAATGGAGATACTTGAAATAGAAGTACGAATGGATTTCAGACCCATCCAAGTTGGAGTGGATCTCAAATCCACCGAAATCCCTTCAGTTCAAAATGAAATTGATAGATATCAAATTCTTAACAGTCACAAGGGATTTGCTATTATGGATTTCAAATCCATAATCAAATACTCAATCCTTGAGCTTGAAAATCTGAAATGGAAGCAAAGAGCTAAGCACCACTGGTATCGAGAGGGGGATTGGAATTCTCGATTTTTTCACGCCACTGCCTCTAAAAGGCGAGATACAAACCACATCTCCTCCCTCAACGACTCTCAGGGACTGCCTCGCCATGATGAAGCCTCTAGAGAGTAATTGCTTTATTTTTAGATTTAGACAACATGAACCAATTTGCAGTACCATAGATTAAGAAGTCTGCCTGTCAATCTTTATGCTGTTTAAGATCGATATAAGTCTTAATGGGATTTTCATCTCTTTCTCAGTTTAGCCAAAGAACGATTATTTATCACGCAAATTCATGTTGGGGATTTGCAAATGGTAATGCTAAACTTGAGAAAATTAATAACCTTTATTCCAAGAGAATGCCACTTTTCAAGAGCTTCAGGGACATCATCGAATACAACTCCCTCTAACTCACCATTCAGAAATCCCGTTTGCCATATATGACCCTGGATTTAAGTAAATCAAAAGTTTAGGAAATTTAGAATTTGTTCATCTAAAAAAATCTCATAAAAGAGGAGTCTGGTCGTACTTGTAATTCTTTCAAGGCAGTAATTTTCCTGTCAGCTTTAATCATTGCGCTCACATTAGTGACTATAGCTGCAATCACATCCTCTTTCCCTCCATCAGAAGGAATAGGAACAGCACCACCAACACCGTTCTGTAGATCTTCTTCTACCTAGTTGAAAATTTCCGCAAGGCAATAATGGACGTCAATAAGAACTGCTTGAAGACTACATATTTTTCAAGTATTTCGGAGGAGGGCACAAAGGTCTTCTCGACGTCAGGGGATTCAAGGATAAATCACAACAGATTTCTAGATGGTACAGTAGAAGAAAGGGATGGCGACAGTTTTGCCCCCAAAGGTTTGGTCAAATCTACAATTTCACCCTGAAAGCATTTCTAATTCCCATATTTACCCTAATCCATCGTTATATGAAATAATTTGAACTTTATACTATATAACTATTCCAAAGGAGGCAAGATGACAATTTTAACTTCATAGATCATACAAAAGGATACAGTTTAAATGGGGTAAATTAAAGAATCGGGGTGAATATGGGGAACTATAGAAAATATTAAGGTAAAACTGATCATTGGACCATATGTCTAGGATATGCATGATCTTTACCCATCAAAGGAATGAGCAAATTAATGAGCTATGCTGATTACTGTCTTGCTAATTTGATCAGAATGAGAAATCATATCATATAAGCAAAACACACACATACACATACAAAAGACATTTCGTAATTCTTGTTGAATCACGGGATTTATACGGATTAAGAGGCAAAATCAATTTTACTTATGGACCAATTTCCAACATCTTATAATTTTCATTGATTAAGCATGAAAAGTATTTACTCCCAAGGAAAACTATGTGAGGTTTTTTTTTTCTATGAGCTTGTACAAGTTATTTCACAACAAAACAAATCCAATATACATAACCAAAAAGCTTTCTTGTAAAGTTGGCTTACTTGTGCACGTAAAATCTTAATATCATCTTGAGTTTCTGGAGTATCATATGTCAGTTCCAAATGCTTTCCTACACTATCACGAGCATATGGAAAAAGAACATCCGTGACAAAAGATATGGGAGTGGTAGTCCCTTCAATATCCAGTACAATGCAACGCTGCAGATGATTGATTTGATGTGAAAAAAATGCATAATAGCTGATCTCAGAGAATTGCAGCACTATTAAAGAATAAGAGAAAATTTACTCTTGATTGTTCAATGCCATCAGTTAAAGAAACGGTGCCCGGTTTTGCAGCAAATTTAGCATTTGTGTGGCTATCTTGCACCCCTTTTGGAATACGAATGGGTCCGTGAGATGGGGTTGACCAGTCCAGCCCTAACTGGTTGAGCTTAATGGCAGCATCGAAGAGATAGTGGTAGCACTCAGACTGCAAAAGTATGTTCTTAGTCAAGATGTAAACATGTGAAACTATAATCTATCCAGTATCCAGTATCAAATAAACGGTCAGTATAAACATAACCTGCACAAATCTATGAAAATGATACTGATTTCTCAGATGAGATCAGGATGTAAAGTAAAAGGTGCAGCACTAGAAATTAATGCAAAGGAAAATTGAGGTTCATCAATTCCATGAAGAAAAGGAAGTGACATTCAACTTGGAGAAATTATGATAACTGGCTTAGATTTGATGATATAAAATCAGATACTAGGTTTGAAGTACTTACAGGTGCATCTTTCATCTTTGTATAATACAAGAATCACGTATAACAATACTCACCTGTGTTTTAGCACTAATCCATGAATCACCCCAGACGTATATCCCATGATTCCGTACAAGCACTGCAGTGGTTTTTGGGAATGCTTTAATCTGAAAAATAAAGAGAGTCCCAACAGTTTTAACTAATGTAGCACACACCAAATTCAAAAGAACAAGACAGAGGTGAGTTTTATCTTCCAATTTCTTGGTCATTGAATCACAAATACACTACCATTGAAACTAATCAAGTACCAAAATTGTAAGAGAGATTTGCAGCAAGGATAAAATTATTTAGTTCTCAGCAATTTTAGAGAATTGCTGCTTCTTGGTCAGAAGATTAAACCACATACCAAATTATCACTCAGTCATCATCTTGCACAGTTGCACTGTAATTTGAAATTTGTGATACTAACTGAAATTACATCATCTACTCTTTGTGCAACTGATCACACATGCATCTCAGAAGTTACAATTCTCTTCACCCTTGAAGTGTGACCACCTTGAATATAGAGTGTGGAAACCAATCATACTATAAGGATGTCTGATTTAAATTTTAGCGCAGCAGCAATGAGGGTTCCATTAGTTAATTAACGACTATCTGAATAAGTATAATAAACCACTCACAACTTTGAACTACCATTTTGGCTACCTTTAACACTTGAAACAAGCTAGTAATATGCTCAGATAATGCACTTATGCTAACAATTGGCATAGGTAAATATTGATCCTTTGGCCTTGACTTCAAATAATGACGCAAGAAACCATCAGTGTGAATCAAAGTTGAACACATTAAACACATCTATAAGCACTAGCATGCAAACAATAAAGAAATAGCACAATGCAAAAGAGTGAAGAACTCATACTGCTTCTGCAAGAGAGTCTGTGAGTTCTCTTTCATGAGCAGTGTTCTCTATGATTGGGACAACAAGTTCATCATAGTAACCATGCCCTTGAATTCCTTTAATCATTTCCATATGAGTGATCTGTAAAATAGAAAGGAAAAAAAGGCAGCATAAGCACTCTCTCTCTCTCTCTCTCTTACACACACACAGAGCTTGGAATTTCATCCTCATTCTAGGATAGACAAGTTAAAGTTCATACTCGAAATTCCTTAGATGATGGATTAAGCATCGTCACAAGGCAAGACTCCATTCCATGGCTGTGGATAACAGCACCTGCATTACGCATTTGGTATGCCTGCAGATTGTGACAACAGATTGTTCAAAGAATTACAGAAAACTTCTTGAGGAACAAAGAGCAAATAAAGTGCCTGATATGCGTGTCTTGTATTGATGCAATTGGATACATACACATAATTTTGAAACATTAAGTTCAATACACAACAAACTAATCAGCTGACGATCCTACTTTTATTTTTCTTCTATAGCAATCAAATTCATAACCTACAACAAGGGCTTCATCACATAATGTGCAGTCAAAATGGAAAATTTTCCGTTCATCTTGATTCCCCTTTTAGCATGATTACCTGTCCTTAAACCTAGAGTTTTGAAGCCAAATAAACATCCATATAAATATTCCATATACCTTCATGAACAAGGGGCCACAATCAGAACATTTGGGAGGCTTATTTGGCCAGGGCTTTGTCAATGGTTCAGACAACACAGACCCCTCTGCAGACAACACATACATATCCTCCTCCATCATCCTTTCCTTCTGTACACCTACAAAACAACCATCATTCATCAACAACACCCAATAAACCCACCAAAAGCAAACATAGGAATCAAATCCTCACACAGACAAAACATCAAACACATACCAATCATAATACACAGTACATATATACCTGAGGGAGACATAACAATAAGTTGCTCCGCTTTGGGAATGGAATCATCGTGGACCTTAATGGTGATGCTTCCACCAGTGCCAGATACCCAACCGAGGTTGTAGAAATGGCGGCAGAGCTCTGTAATTAAGGCCTTTGTTTCTTTCACCTTGCTGCCCTCCAAGTAGGCCTGTGATGTCGCCATTTTCACCGCCCCGTTAATGGCGAGTGGGGCTGCTGAAAGTGTAGCCATGGTTGTATGTATAGGCGTATATATATGTGTGTGTTTTGGTGTGAACAGGGAGCACGGTCAGTGATGCTTTCCCTTATTTATTTATTTATTCATTTTTTTTAAAGGTTTGTTTATGGAGGAAAAGTTTGATATCAGGCGTGAACGGAATTAGATTCTTGTGCGCAGCAAATTTACCATTTACTGCTGTGTTTATTGCAGGGTTTTTATTTTACCAGATTTTTTTTTTACTTTATTACTGTTTTAGTTTCACTGCGTTATTTAATGATTTATTTTCCTAGTAAAATGCATTAATGATTTATTTAATTATTTAATGATTTATTTTCCTAGTAAAATGCATTAATTACACTATTTTATCTAATTTTATTCTTTGGAAAGCTCGTTGTTTATGCTACTTACTTCGTGGTTTATTCATTACTACACTAAAAAATATACAACATGTACTTTATCCACTATCTAAATACACACATTCACACACCCACATGTATTTGTATAAATCTACGATGGATAAGACACGTGGAATTATATAATTATACCTTCCAGCGTAGCATCTCATATACCATAACATAATAAGAGTCATGTATGAAAATGTACAAATTTCTATTTTTTGGTCAATTTAATAAATGTATAACTCATCAATTCATACTTAAACGACTTTTTTTTTAAATTAACTTATTTAATCATATATAACTAATTTGTAAAATTAAAAAAAAAAATTGAAAGTAGTGTCACACTTTCTTGGAAATTATTTTGAGACTCTTTGGGTATTTCATGTTGTCAAGAATTTTGGTGCAAAATTTGGCTATCTCGCGGTTATACTCATTTTCACAAGAAACTTACTACTGTAGTAATTTGATTGAGAAGTGAATGGCAGGAAATAACCACTATTAACACACTCATTTCCTTTAAATACGTTCTTAGAAAACAATGTTTAATTACTATGTCCGAACACGTATAATTATGTTCCATCATATCAATCGAAAATGTTTTAAAGTATTTGGCTATGTGACCATACACATAATTT
>JAUEKW010000040.1:1034881-1051015 GCA_032274785.1 Ajuga reptans
CACCTCAGAGAAGCCATTATCAGTACTCAAGCACGCGTTTCCTTCTCATGTCTGCATCAACGCGAATGCTGGATTTCCTCACCCTAGGCCACCGTTGCCGGCGGTTTCGGCTTGAAGCCGCCGGCACCCATCATCCCCTCCCATGTTTTGACAGTGGCTTGTATTGTGGATGTTTTGGTCGTCTTCTTTTTTCTGCCGGGAAAGACGACTTGAGCCTCCCCTTTGCGTTCGTCGGATGTGTGGTGGAGCCTTCAACGTTTTGGCGGTCTGTTGTCAAGTTCGATGTCAGAGTTTCTGCGTTTTTGGGCTCTTAGGAGGATGGTGGTTGATGGTTGGTGGTGCGGCGGTGTTGGGTCGGCGGGATCCGGTGGCTTTGGAGGGGGAGAGGCTCCTTACTGTTTTTTGTTATTTTTTGTTTCGGTTTTTTCTTTTTCTTTTTTTCTTTCTTGCTTTGTTTTTTTGTCTTTTGAGTGTATTGTTGTTATGTGCCCTTGGAAGATGTCACTAATCAGAGTTTAGGTTGGTGTTGATAGGCTGATTTTCAGCAGTGTCAGCTAAGTTAGGTTTTGGTTTAGGGGATGCTTTTTCTTGTGGTTTGTAATAATTGTAGGTTTGTTGTTGTCTCCGTATGGAGTGCCCAAACTCCTTTGTGGAGTGCTCGAACTCCTTTTTTGGAGTGTTTTGAACCTCGACACCCTTCTGGGACTGTCGTTCGGGATTCTCGGTTCTATTTGGACTACTTTAGTGGTTCGAGTGGACCATTTGGTCATTTGGCCTTTGGATATAAAATTTCTATCGTTTGAAAAAAAAAAAAAAGTGACAATATTATACCGTTAATTAGACTACCTACCCTATCTGGATTCTATTTTTTAGAAAAAATTGCTGAGAATCCGATTCTCAGAAAATGGCGTCTTCAACAGTAGCAATATCCACTATTCTTCCCCATTCATCACTCACCAAGCCCAAGCCCCCTGATGTAAACCCCAGGATCTCCTTCACCTCAGAGAAGCCATTATCAGTACTCAAGCACGCGTTTCCTTCTCATGTCTGCATCAACGCGAATGCTGGATTTCACAGCCAGAGATCTCCTAAAGCTGCTTCAGGTGAGAAAACTGACCATTCTACAATTCTGTAAGAATGCAGGTCCAATTACTGTTAGACTATGGGGTTCTCTTCTCGTTCAACTTATTTTCTTTTGTAATTTGTAAGAATACGAGTTTAATAGTTGTTTGTAATTCTATTTTTCCTTTAGCACACCAAGTGTTTGTCTTTTTGTTTGTTTCATTAGTGATGTTTCTGACTAATTTAACCCCTTTTAGCTTCTCGAATCTGGGTCTTCTGTGGATGCGTATTTTCTGCAGTAAGCCATCAGAATTTTGATGATTCAATATTGTAGTCAATGTTCGAAATGACACTAGGCACCAGTCGGGCATAATATTAGGGTCTAGTGTCTAGTTGGTGCTTAGGCAAGGTTAAGCGGGGTCTGTAAGGTATTAAGCGTGAAGGAGTGGGAGAAAACATAGGGCAGAGCACAATCTAGTTCCTAGGCGGGTCCAATCGAAGGTAGACTGAGACTTTTATAACAGAGACTACAGTCAGATGTTGTTGACAGGATATTCAAAATTCTTTAGTAAAGACGAAAGCGAGTAAACAGTAAATGAAGTTGAGGAAAGAAAAGATAAGTTCGGTTAATGAAGAACAACAACATAGATAAGGACATACGTAATGAGAAAAAGATAGGCTGGTGTAGCCGTTGAGGCTTAAAGATGAAGGCCCATTACTTTACATGAATGTCGACTTAGAGTTTAATCCAACGATTGGAGTATAATCTTTGAGACTGCAACTATAGGTAGGCTTATCGACTTGAGCATATAAACTAGAGATAGAAGATTAAGGTAGAGATAAACAAGGAGGTCGTTCGTTTCATTGGTGATGTTAGGCAGCTACCCCAAAATTATCCTCCAACATTTTCCAAATCTATCATAACATTGAGGTCACGGAACTTCAAAATTTTACGTTTTGATAAGCTAATAAATCCTTGGATTTCGCTTTTCTGTTTTGTGCAAATGCTTTTGTAGTTCTTGTTCTCAGGAGAAGGTTAGACTTTAGCCATAACACGGTGCCTGGTTAATGGATTCTGTTGAAGTCTGATTTAAGTCAAAATAATGCTTTGGCTAAATAATAGCTCTTGTTATTCTTAAGTAATAAGTAGCATAATAATGAAGCTATGTCTCCTCTCCCGTTAAACAGAAAAACCTTCAAATTAATCAATTATTGGTATATCAATGAAACCAGACAGGTACGCATAATAGGCTTATAAAATAAAAAATTTGAACCGTCTCTACGATTTTGTGTACAGTGTTATATGTCATCTAATGGTATTCATGTAATGGCTTTTTAGTCGCAGGTTCAGAATATGCAGAAGAACCTGATACCAAGACGAAATTTCAAACTTCACTAAGCCTTCCAGGTTGTTCTTCCTCATTATCATTACTCGGAACTGGTGAGTTATTCCATCGATTTATTTTCTTATGTTATTGCTAAACCCTCTTGATTTTGGTCGCTTTTGTCCTAATGCTTGAGAGACTGTAACCTTTATCTCTCATTCCTTCTACAATATTATTAGGATACAGGGAAAAAGTCTTTGCAATTATTGGTGTTAAAGTTTATGCTGCCGGATTTTACACGAACCAATCCATCTTCAGTAAGTTGGATGCCTGGAAAGGTCATTCATCTGCAGAGTTACAAAAGGATTCGTCATTGTTTGACGCAATTTTCCAGGGTAATTGTCTAAAACTTAGAAAGTGAAATTGGGAGAGAGTTAATTATAAAAGATTACTGATCTTGAATTCATGGAGTGCAGCTCCTTTAGAGAAATCACTTCATATTATTTTAGTAAGAGATGTGGATGGTAAAACATTTTGGGGTGCCTTGGATGAGGCAATCTCTCCTAGAATTACGTCACCAGCTCCAGTTGACGCGTCTGCACTTTCGACATTCCGCAGCATCTTTAAAGCCCGGCCTCTTAAGAAAGGAACCTCCATATTTTTGACTTGGTTGGACACAGCAAAAATGCTTGTGAGTAGTATCTGCACTAATAGTCTAATACCATTATACATATACAATGTTCTCGTCTCCATCCGTCCATTCTCCTCTATACTTCTCTTGCTAATTTAATAATCAAAATTCTTCTTATTTATAAATCTGCAGGTTCATGTATCACCTGATGGGATTCCTTCTTCAGTGGATGCTACAATCGAATCATCGAATGTTACATATGCTCTCTTTGATGTGTTTCTTGGAGCTAATCCAGTTTCACCATCATTGAAAGCATCGACATCTAGTGGATTGGCTGCAGCTCTCAAGTAGTTGAAGACGTGCAGATTGTAATCTGTAAGGCTATTTATATTCCTATAATAAACTTCTAACACTGAATTGCTCGAGCATTGATATTTAACGTTGGAAGGATTAAGTATTGATCAATCGATGTGCTCGCACGGTACGCCCTCCTGTTAAGAAGTTAAACACACATTTTCAAGTTCCTGATTTGAATTCTTCTGGTTTTATCTGCTCTAGCAACTTTGACATTTCTGCCATAGTGGGTCTTCTAGACGGCTCTGCCTCGAGGCACATCAATGCTATGTTAAATACACTGTTAACTTCATCAATAGGACAATCAACCAAACTGCTGTCAAGTACATATTCTTCTCTCTTTTCTTGGACAACTGACTTCACCTGCATTTGAGGCTCAACTAGTAAATATCTCAGAGGAAAAGATGAGAAAAGACCAAAAATGGCTAGAAACAACTTTAAGATAATGGTTGTCCACCATAGTTAGAGGTGGCAATAGGGGCCGGGCCAGGGTATTCATAGTCCAGCTCATATCATCCCATCTCATAGTTATTGTAAACTGGATTTGGTCGGACCAGCTGGCCTGTCAGTTACTAGCCCATCTGTCCGGGCCAAATGGGCCCGATTCATTCGGGCCTGTAATATATATAGCCCATCTGAATTATCGGGCCCATTTTCCAGCTCTAACCACAGTGGATTATATGGCTGCTTTGATAGTTCACCAAAACAGAATCATATCTAGGACATAAGAGGTGAATAAGTCCGAATGTCTTATGTTTCATAGTAAAAATGTTCACCATAAGGCAATGTTGTAAAAATCATTAGGCGCTAGTCGGGCAGCGAACTGGGGTCTAGCGCTTACCCAGGGCTTAAGCAGGGATAGACATCGTTAGACGGGGAGGAGTCGGGGGAAAAGCAGAAGCGGCCAATGACAGTGTAGTTCCTAATTGGAGCTAGGCGAGGAGTTATGCAACGGAACCATATGGTTCTGGCCTAAAATTCGAGTTGGCAGAGAACAGGCCGGGCCTGCCTGTCCAAAGAGTAGAACTTGGCCAGACATGGCTAATTTGACCTTGTCCAATAATTTCTAGCTGAGTCCAGCTCTATTCTAAAAATATAACTAGAGAGCTTAGGCTGATCAGTTTTCGGGTTTTTCGGGTTTTTCGGGTCAGACCACTAAACCAGGATTAAGTTGCTAACTCCATCTAAATAATTGTCAATGTGCATCATTGATAACTTGGACCAATCTAAGAAGATTTTAGCCAAACAATTAGTATTAACTATTGATCGAGTGAAATTTTTTACCCAGTTCACAAGTTTAGTTCCTTCCTCAATGAATGCTTCATCCGTTGGTCTCTTCCCTGTAAGAAGCTCTAGTAATACAACGCCAAAGCTATATACATCTCCTTTTGCTGTTGCTTTTCCCGTATCGAAATATTCTGCAGGAGATCAAGAATCATTAAATCTCTTCTCAGCAAAGCTAATAAAATAAAATAAAATAAAAGGTAATACCAGGGGCCAAGTAGCCGAAAGTTCCAGCAACCAATGTCGTCACATGAGTTCTATTCGGTTCCATCAAAGTAGCTAGCCCGAAATCAGACACCCGAGCCTCCAGATCATGATCCAATAATATGTTGCTCGACTTGATATCTCTGTGTATTATGTGAGGAATGCAATCATGATGGAGGTAAGATATCCCTCTTGCTGCTCCTACTGCTATTTTATATCTTGAAGGCCAATCGAGAACCATCTTGTTCGTCGTAGTTCCTGCATCGTCATACAGTCTAGCCTCAGTTCTTAATGAACTATCATATCACATAACATATTCATCTGTGATGTTATATATGTTAAGCTATTAAACCAGCCACTAGATGTTTGTACTTTTTTGACGAACATACCCTCAATCGGTGCAATATGAAAACAAACTTTACGTTGTTATAGGATTCAAAGATTCATTCACATACATACCATGAAGAAGTGAGTCCAAACTGCCATTAGGCATGAGGTCATAGATAAGAAGATTATAGTGAGGAGCAGTGTAGTATCCATGAAGCGTTACTACATTGCGGTGCTTAATATCCGACATCGCCTCTACTTCTCTCTCAAAACCTTTATCTTGATCATCTTGTCCTAATCTGTTGAGTTGTTTTACAGCGAAGGATGTGCAGTCGTCGATTACCAGTTTGTAAACTGTTCCGAACCCGCCTGATCCGATGATGTCGTTGTTGCTTAGTTTCATTGTCTTCTTTAAGAACTTGCTTGGTTTCAGAGACTTGATTCTTGTTGATCTGAACATCACCAGTTTCCCACCTGCTTTTTTGTCAGACATGGTTTATAAGGAAGAGAGAAGATTCATGTTTGAATTAGATTTGTACGAGGAATAAGAGGGTGTTCGCAAACCAAGTAAATGGACTTAAAATCACTTTTAGAATCGAAAAGTGATTTTTACCGTGTTTGGAAATTCTAAATTCTGATTTTGAGAATCAATTAAAAGCTGATTTTTGAGAAGCTCCTCCTACCTACTTTAAACTGATTTTAGCTAATTTTAAACTCTAAATTTTGATTATTAAAATCACTTTATTTCAAACAATTGAGCTTCTATCGAATCAAGAAATAAAATAGGTTTGACCCCTGGCTTATATAGATGAATCAATAGGGGTGGTTCGGTATACCGTACCGAATCACCCATACCGTTTTCGTACCGAAATTTTCGGTATGCCGAAAATTTATACCGTTGCCGTACCGAAAGTTTCGGTATACCGAAGTTCGGTATATCGAAAATTTGGTACTGTATCGATAGATACCGATACCGTACCAAAGTTTCGGTATATCGAAAATTTTCTGTATACCGTTAGAAATTTATATACCGAAATACCGAACTACTAAAATATCGATGTATACCGAAAATACCGATATATACCGAAATACCGAACTACCAAAATATCGAATTTTTTTCGGTAAACCGGTATATACCGAAATACCAAAATTTTAGAATTCTCATACCTTTACCGTACCGAAATTCGGTATACCGAAAATTTTGATATTTTCGATAATTTTTCAATACGATAAGTGTGGTATTTTGGTATTTTTCGCCACCCCTATGAATTAATGGAATTCCATTATTGCTAAAATGTCGGTGGCGGGCCGCTCCCCTCGAATCAGACAAACTAAAGAAAATTATTCCTGAGTAGCTTCATCATCATTGAAGCAAATTATTTCTCATTTTAAATGCAGGTGATTGGATATATCATACTACAAATCACTTTTCACAAGTAAAATAGATTCTGTGTTTTTGTAACTTAATATTTCTTTTCTCAATTATCACTCGAGAAGTTGTTATTTACCAACTTACGCAGATTCTAAACTAAAATCACTTTACTTTCAAACGCAACTACCTAATTCGGTTAGAAATAAAACTTTTTTATACGCACAATTGTTTGCAAGCGACCACTAATTCTGATTTTTCTACAAAAAACAATTTAAATTATTTTTTGAAAATACAATTATTTGCAAACATCCCGTAAGATAGAGAAGCACCTTTGAAACTGTCTTGAATCAGCATTTTCTTCTTCTTCTTCCAGCGACGGTAGCAGAGCACTGCCATGATGATCTTCGAGACGACGAAGGCAACAACGGCGATGGAGATGTAGAGAGCAATGTTCTTCCCCATTTATGAACTGCAATAGTGTGTGTTTGTGTGCGTTTGTGTGTGTATGTGTGTGTGTTTTCTTCCTATTTTGTGGATGATCTGCAAATGTGAAAACTAGAAGAAGGTGTACATAGAGAGTTGGCAAAGATCAACGTTTTTTTCTCTTTTTTAGAGAGAGAAAGAGAGAGAGAACAAGTACCAGATTTACAGATATGAACGTAGGAAAAGGTAGTTTGGTAAGGAGGATAGTGCTAATTTTGAGGGCTTTCACACTCAAATGAAAAGGATGAACAACTGAAGGATGTGTGCAAAAAATTATGGGTGTGTTTGGTTGGGGTTGAAGTATGCTGTGACATTGTTAACTGAGATAAATTAGCTGAGAAAAGTAGTTGAGTGATGTAAAAATATGTGTTTGTTTGGGTAGTAGTAAAAAGGTTTGTTGTTTGGGAAATAATAATTTATTGTACAAGGTGATGTGATGTGTGTAAGGGGTTGTTAAATAATGATTGTAACTAGTTGCCCTCAACTTAAAATGTCAGACACACGTTTGGGTTTGAGCCTCCTCGACGGGTTTGAGCTCAAACCCAATCAAACACACCCTATACTTTCTGAGAAGTTATTTAATACAGTGATATGGTGAAATATACTTTATAGTAAATGTGAGTAGTGTTCGATAAAGTGGATAATTGCAGAAAGATTGTAAAAAAAAGTGATTTCAGATTAAAAATATCCATAATCAGCTAAAAACAGGTATCATATATCTTTTAGATTCTGACTTCGAGCTGCTTGTAAGAAGTGGAATCTATCTGAAAATACTAAAAAACTGATTATGAAAATAGTTAGGGAAAATTGACAAAAATACCCCGCATATTACCTATATTGATTTTTTTACCCTGTAATTGTAGTAATTTTTTAAAATGCTCTGTAACTTTTAAAATGTTGATTTTTTTTCCCTGTGACCGGTTATAGGCAGTTAATCAGTCGGTTAACACATCATTAAGTCAATGACACATCATACTTAACTGGCTGATTAACTGCCTATAGGCTATAACCGGTCACAGGGAAAATATTCAACATTTTAAAAGTTATAGGGTATTTTGAAAATTTACTACATTTAGAGAGCAAAAAAATCAATATAGGTAATGTGCAGGACATTTTTGTCAATTTTTCCAAATAGTTATAGCTTTGTAGAATTCAAAAATGGTTGCCAACATATATGGTGGTGTCCCATATCGTTGAAATTTTTAGGTCAGTGAGGTTATTCTATATTAAGCATGATTATGTTGCATGCATGGCCGCTCCTATAGTGAGGCCAAAGAGGCGTTTGCCTCAGGCCTCCGAAAAAATGAGAAATTTAGGGGCCCTAAAAATTGCTGTATTACTATATATATTTAAGGATGCAAAATATCATTTGAAGGCTTTGGTGGCCTGGTGGTTGCGACATGCACTTGACGGGTTGGAGGCGTGAGTTCGAAACCCAAACTTAGAGCTCTTTGGCCTTTTTTTGTTAATTCCGAATATAAATGTTATTATTATTATTATTGTTTCTATTTTATCCTTTTTATTATTTTTTAAAACATTTTCACTTCCTTCAAACAAGGTCTGTTTTTTCCTTTTCTTTTTTAAATATTGGCCTGCTTTTTATTTTTATTTTTATTTAATAACATTTTCATTGCTTTAATTTTTTTGAGGGAGAACCGAGGGAACAAAACACAATACATACAAAAAAATCACGAAACCTAGAGCAAAAGCATAGGAGTGCGAATAAAAAGAGTGAGAATCTATCAACATGAAGGAATCTAATCATTTTCCTTTCAATAATCTTGTTTGTCATGTTAGTTTAAATAATATTTTTTTTTTCTTTTTTTTTGTGATATTGTGCAGCTTTTAATTTATATATAATTTTCTTAAATTGTATGATGTAGTCACGGGCCCCCTTTTTTAACTTCGACTCAGGTCACTAAAGTGTTAGGACCGGCCCTGGTTGCATGTAGCTTATTCTTTTTTTGTTGGTGATTTTTTTGCATAGATCAATGTAAAGATTACAAATATTTTCAAAACTAGACGGTAAAAACATCTGTAAGACCGTTTGACCAGTAAGACGGATGGTTAAAAAAGTTAAATATGATCAACTATGTTGACTATATTTGTGATGAAATGATCAAACTGCCTTTAGTGGACAAAGTTGACATTCAGTTTTAATTATTATTTTTTTTTTTTTAAGTCCCTAAAAAAATGAGAAAGAAAACACTTGAGACAGAAAAAGGCTTGGGAAAAAATGTAATTACGTAATGATTTACATAATTTGAGACTATTTACATAATTAATTCAGTATAGCACAGAATTTGGTTAATCTTGCGTCCTTACCTAATAGTATAATCATGTGAAAGTTTGGTGTGAAGGGCCGGAAAATTCGGACAAGTGAATCATGTGAAAGTTTGGTGTCTCTACAGGATAATGTTAGTAGCTGTAAGCTGTCCTAATTTAATTATGGAAACTACTAAGAAAATTATAGTACCCGCGGGGATTCCCTTTTATGGAAAGATAACAGATATTGACAGATCATCAAAATACGACCGTGAATGTGAATCACCAAAATTAACATGAATAACGTGAAGTCAAATCAGTTTATTTTTTAGACTTTGACCAACTTATTAATTACAATATTTTTTAATTAAATAAAAAGTTATCTCGATTGTTTTGGTCAATTATTTTGTACAATGTGAACTTTCAATTGTAGCATATCCATGCGTTACCTTTAGTTTTTTTTCAATTCTATAAACACGAACCAACTTCGGATTCCAATTGCTGACGACTGACGTGACGCTAAAAATTGGAACTTTGGCTAGTTTCAACTGCAGATGTGTAATTGTATTATTTTTTGAACCCCTAATTAAATAAAAATAACATCATTCCATGTGATCATAAAATATTTTCGATTTCGTTTATTTAGAGATTCAAAACAATCGTGTAATTAAAAATCTACGTGACTAAAGGGGTGTTTTTCCCTGCTTATTTAAAGCAGTTTTTTGGCTTTTAGCTTTAGAAAAGCTATTTTAGGTGTTTTAGAAAACTGCTTCCGCTTAAAAAAAAACAACTTTTGGTCAAAAGCTGCAAGCAGTTTTTACTTGCTTTTACAGCTTTTAGTTATTTTTTTGTAGTCAAAAACACTTTTATCTCAAACACTATCTACTTTTACTTATAAGTGATTTTTTCCATAATCTCTAATTTAATAACTTTTCTAAAAGTAAAAGCAAAGAAAAACACCCCTTAATGAGACTAAAATCTGTGCTTCAACCTCCACACTAGTAGTTGGAGCCTGAAACTTGTCCATGTATATCAAATTGAAAAAAGAAAAAATCTAAAGATAGCAATTTTTATATTATATTTGAAAAAGTCACGTTACAAATAAAAATATTTATTAAAATATCGTGAAATATTTCGTAATTGTGCAAATTCAGAATTCTTGGTTGGGAAAGGTTAAATAATATATTTATCTCAACGAATATGTCACCAAACTTAAGTATATTCATCTCTCTGATGATAAGTATATGACACATGCATTCATATGTAGAGGTGGCAGTTCGGATCGTGCCAGCCAGTCTGGCCCGAATCTATTGTGCCAATGCCATATATAAGGGCTTGTCGAAATTTTGTCCAGCCAAAAGTTGGAGAGTCCACTCATCCCCTTAAATACACTAAAATTTATCGGGCTAACTTACATCACGTTAAGTCATTAACCCATCAGGTCAAATTTATTTGTCCCGATAATACTTCGAACCAAAATTCTTCGGGTTCAGTCAGCCTAAAATATCAGGCTGTGCCGGTATCCCCCGCCTCTATTCATATGTGTCATTTTTGGTTGAGTTTTATTTTGATCAAACAAACAGTAATGCCATCAAATGGTTTTATCAAGCCTAAACTTGAGTTGGATATATTCAGTGAAACATATTTCAAATGATGTACTTAAATATTTATTTAAATTTTAATGTTAGATTTCTTTGCATTTGTATTAAACTAACTTTTATAAAAATGATATTAAAAAAAAAAAAAAACCTTTTTATGAATTAAAATTTTGTAGGCAGGCCCAAATATGCTTTCAAATAAGTAACTTACATTAGAAATTTATAGAGTAGAAATTGCTACTCTTGTTGGGCCTGCGCCTGGGCCTGGTCATAGACCTTAATTCTTATATTATTGGACCACATATATGGTTACATAGGCTTTACTGAAACAAAAAAATATGGGCTTAGAAAAGAAAAAGATACAATATTGTATCAATATCGAGATTCTAATAACTTGGTCAGTGTTTTTTCCTTTTTGAGTAAAATTTCTGGTATGGATGGGGTCGGTAAGATCTGATCTCTGGCC
This sequence comes from Ajuga reptans, assembly GCA_032274785.1. NCBI lineage: Eukaryota > Viridiplantae > Streptophyta > Magnoliopsida > Lamiales > Lamiaceae > Ajuga > Ajuga reptans. The sequence goes on from JAUEKW010000040.1 coordinate 1,046,253, forward strand.
ACTAATATGGATTACAAGATCTATTGCAAAATCTCCGACTAATTCCGATTAATTTTCGACTACGCGCTAGGCCTATTTGTTGCATACGTTTATATTCCGATTATTCCCCGTCTAACCACGTCTATTGCCTGATTAGTCCCGCATGTGCCCCAACTAGTCGCTAGGCCCCAGTCCACCGCCTAACTAGCGTCTAGCGACTTCTACAACCTTGATTACAAGATGCTCCATGGTGATACCTATGTCTTGAGAATAGTGATATACTCTGTTCTCGAGAAATCTTAAGATATTACTTAATTTTGTTATTTAAAATGTGTAAAATGTGATCTTGGTACAATACTCACATTAATATGTGTAGACGGTGGTTTAATGATTTCTCTATGCCGATATGCTCAGGCGTAATTATATGTGAGTTTATAAACTATTCAAATAATTTATAAGATTTTTCATGTTCTGTAATGATAAATCTTTATGAGCTAGCTCGAAAAAATCCGAAATAATAATACAGAGATCTTAAATTCTGTATGTTACTTCATCCATCCTATAAAAAGAGTCATGTTTGAAAATGTACAATTTCTTTATTTTTATTTTTAGTCAATTTGATGAATGTATAAAACTCTAAAAAACCATCAATAAACACTTACACGACTCATTTTAAGGTTGACTTATTCAATTATATCTAATAAACTTGTGAAATTTAAAATTTTATATTTTTTTACTTGAACTAGAAAAATGAGGTGTTGATTTTTAAAACATGCCTCTTATTTTGGGACCATAAAATTTCTGATATATGATTTTTTTTTTTGGGACGGAGGGACTATAAAACTACTTTAATTTAATAGTTGTAACTCTAATTGTCATTGCCGACACTTAAAAGCTCTTTCATCCTATTTATAAATACATATAAAAAAAAATTAATAGCCAACATGTAAAAAATATAAGTCAAACAACCTTTAAACTATGCTGGTTTCTCCCTACTTTTATGTGGGTTTGGTGGGAAAGAAAGTAACACCTAAAATATTTATGGCATGATTTAAGTAAGAAGTTAGGAAAGAACAGCGCAGCTACCTAACCTAAGCCACATAAAATCTTTGTCATTAATCACAATTGTTATGCCTTCAAGCAGACATTGTTGTAAAAGTCGTTAGGCTCTAGTCAGGCGGTAGACAAAGATTTATCGACTAGTCAGAAGTTAGGCGAGCTGAGCTGGGAATAGGCTTGGTTAAGCAGGGAGAAATAGGGAAAAAAAATTATAGATAGTCAATAGAAGCCTAGTGCTACGTAAGAACTAGTCGGAGTTAGGTTGATATTTTTGCAACGAGGGGATAGGTCAGGAAACTAATGTTCGGTTGAGTACCCAATACATTTTAGGGGTGTTTTTCCTAGCTTATTTAAAGTAACTTTTTGGCTTTTAGTTTTAAAAAAGTTATTTTAAGTGTTTGAGAAAACTGCATCTGCTTAAAAAAAATACAGTTTTTGGTCAAAAGCTGTAAACGATTTTTACTTGCTTTTGCAACATTTAGTTTATTTTTTTAGTTAAAAGCATTTTAATCTCAGACACTGCCTATTTTTACTTATAAGTGATTTTTTCCACAATTTCTAATTTAATCACTTTTCTAAAAATAAAAGTAAAGGAAAACACCCCTTTTACCTCTCTTTAATTTTGAGGCTATTCCACAATGGGAAGGCGTACCGGATACTCACATTCGGGAATTAATCAAGTACACATCTTGGCCTATGAGATTGTAAAATTGGTCCGATCCAATAGACTGGTTCGATACATCCGATATTTTAAGTGGATTATGCTATAAAAATTGCAACCCAAGTATTCTTGGGCTCACTAGGCCCGACCTTATTGGCCAATGGTCTAGCGAATTGTAGGTCTGCCGGGTAAATTTTAGTACTACATTTATCTCATAATAAAAGCAATATTTGAAAAGATACAGTTTTTTTATTTTTTGTCAATGTAGTAAAGGTAAAACCAACCCTACAAAAACCATCATGACGCACTTACACTACTTATTTTACTTTTTTTATTTAACTTATTCAATTATATCAAGCTAAATTGTGAAAATTAATTTTTTAAATTTTACTTAGACTAGTAAAACGAGACAATAATTTTTTTAACATGATTCTTATTTTGAGAAATATGAATAAGACGGATGAAATATACTTTAACGGATGAATTAGGGTTAGCTGACTATTTTTCAGTCCGACGAAATTTCAAGCTAACCAAATCCGATCTATAGTATTGGACCAACGAGTTCAAATCAAATCATGCGAATTACCACCCCTACCTACGATAGCTGCCATGGATTTTCGTGATATCAACAAAGAAAATCCCAATTTTTTATTTTCAATATAAATTGGAAACATGTGGGAATAATCTAGTGAGGCATATCTGTGTGTATATCTATATATATTATTTTAATTTTAAGATTCGAATCCTGTGGAGATATGCTGTGAAGTTGTGATTGTGGTGCATTGCAGCAGAAACAGGTCATGTGGGTTACAAGTTGCAAGTCAATAAAGACAAATTTTAGGCCCATTTACATCTCTTATTATTCCACATGTTTATATAACATGTGGACCAAATCTCTGATTGGATACCCTACCATAAGTGGATAAATATCAAGCAAGTACAACTAGACTATACCCTCTTCTGTATGAATGGAGATATGTAGCCCGACCCGACAGATCCGACGAATCTTACCCGATAATCTAAATTACCACCCCTACTCTTATCCGCTCAAAATAATAAATATGGTGGTAAAAGTAGAGTAGAAATTTGACTGGAACTTATGCTACATATTCAAATTAGACTTGTTATTTTTTTTTTTTTTGTAATAATTATGTATTTGAACTTTTTCAAATAAGTTAAACAAGGCTTTGACTTTTAAATTTGAGACATAATATTTTTAGATAATAAAATATTATTAAATTACTAAAATCGACAAGTTTGCCAGAAATAAATAGTCAAAATAATATAAAGAGATATAAAACAATTGAAATACAACTTCAAATATTTTTTAGATTTTCAAACTAAATTTTAGATTTTATTCAACTTTTAGTTTTACGTTATAAATTATTTTTTATATTTTATATTGGTCGTTCACTGACTTTAAATATATTTTTTATTTTGTTTGTTACTTTTTGTTACTTTTGTTTATTAAGTATTCTTTAAATGCATTTAGGTATTCTAATATTTACGAAGTTCTCATCTATCGAGTTTAAAAGTTAAGGGCTTACTTGACCAACTTAAAAGGTTTTAGTACCTATTCAAATAAAAAATAATTTATAGTCTAATTTAAACTTGAAATATATTCAGGGGTAAGTTTTTATCTTTTACCCTAAAAATATGTAATCGATATAGAATCACTAAATAGAATAAAATAGATTAGGAGACCAACAAAGATTATAGTAACTTTAAAAAAAAAATGGCAGTTGTACATATTACATTTGATTTCATATTTAAAGTAAAAATGGAAGAATTAAATAATTCCATATTTACAGTTGTACATTTGATCCCAGTGAGCTTGTAAGGACACTGTCCTTTGCTATTCCGCTAGGGATCTTTAATAAATGGGGCTAACTTATCTTAGCCAGAGAAGCGACAAATGCAGTTTCAACCATACAAAAGTCGAGGAAAAATTCTAATTAAGTAGTTGCAAATTATTTTATCTGTTCAATGAATTATATTTCTCTTACAGATTATGATGGCTTGCATAATAATTAAAGTATTACTTTGAGTGTTAATATTTCTATAAAAGTAATAATTTTAAAAAGTAACAGTTTTTTGTAATAAAAGTTATATTGTTTATTTTAAAAGTAACAATTTTTATAATTAAAATGATTTTCGTTTTACAGAAGTTGTTCTTGCACAAGTGTCATTTTCAAAATAATATAATTTCAATGAGACGTTTTATTGTAAAACTATCTCATTGTAAGATGAATAACCGAACTAAAAAAGTATCCCTTAAAAAAAAAAAAAAAGTACCGAAAAAAATATAAATTTTTCCTGTAAAATATATTATTTTTCAAAAAAATAAAGTAGAGATATTATTTTTTCCTAAAAAATCTCATTTTTCTTAGACTATCCCACCGTAAAAATTTCCCACAATTTTTATTTTTGTAAATTTCAGCAGTAATTATAATACTCTTGCCAATTATGACCATCCTTTTGTCCTGTATTTATCGCGCTTTTTCCTAATCTCCAACAGCTCAATCAAAATTTATTGATTCAATCATGATTTTATGATGAGTCATTTTGATCGAATGATTTAGACATTTTGATTGAATAGCTCAGAGCCAAATCAGATTGGGGTGATTCTATGCTACCTTCACCGGCACTACCTGCAGTACATACATCAGAATATTTTATTAATATATTTATATTAATAAAATATTCTGATGTATCTAGTGCAGACACTACCTACAGGGGCACCCAAGAATTTCCTATCAGATTGATATATATTATTGATTTTATTACTTAATCATATAATGTATTTCGTAATTTATAATTCGAAATTAACGGTACGTTAACCTTATCTACGTTCTAAAGGTTCTTTTAGTCTAACTTTAACTTTAACTCCTTATCTCCTTATCAATGTTTTGTAATAAATAATATATTACTTTAGATTATGAGTGAATGATCTTAGGGATGGCAATGGGCGGGTTCGGGGCTGGTATTGAATATTTCATTCACATTCCAACTATTCTTCCTAAATATCATTCCCGCGAAATTTCCCATTTTAAAAAACATGGGT
>JAUEKW010000040.1:1072999-1086693 GCA_032274785.1 Ajuga reptans
AAATTATACTAAAGTTACAAAGGTGGCAAAAGTAATATAAAAGTTACACAAATGGCTATTTTGATACGTTTTCACTTCAGTTTATACCTCAAGCTTAAATTATACCATAAACTATATTTTATTCAAATACGATCCTAAACTTTTGATATAATCTCCTGAATTTTTAAATTTAAGACAAATAGAACCCTCCTAATATTAAGATAACTAAGTATTAATAAATAAAAAAGATAACAAATTAAATAAAAACATATATATTTAAAAATCAAGATAAATATTTTGAATTATTTAATAGAATTCCACGAAATTATTTACATAAAGTAAAGAATAAAAAGTTAAAAGTTAAAATCTATTTTTAAATCCGTAAGTTAATAAATGTTTTTTAGATTCCTTAAATAATGTATAGATTTTTAAAGTTATTATATTTTTGAATTTTATAATGTTAGTTTCTCGATTTATCTAATTATATTCTTTATTTAATTTGTTAGTTTCATATTTATTAAAAAATTAATTTATTATTTTAATATTTTAGAGGCTCTTATTTATCTCAAATTTAAAAAAATTGGAGTGTATTTGACTCTTTTAAAAAGTTGAAGTCTATATTTGAATAAAATAAGAGTTCAGGGTCTAATTATAAATTATAGGCCAATTTTATACCTTTTTCCCCTAAAATGCAGTTCACTCTCTCTTGGAATATAAAATGCGGATAAACTCAAAAGCAACTTCACCTGCATATTCTCTTACGACTTCCATGGAAGCAGGGTTTTAGCTTTTCTGCTTGAATTCATTTCAACTGTGAGAGTTTCAACAAACTATGGAGGCAACTGCTTCTTTCGTCTGTTCAAAGGTGACTCCTTTCACCTCTACTCTCCCCCAAAGCAGCCATTTAATCTCATTCAGGCATTTCAACAAACAGGTTCAACGCAAACATTTCTCTGTAAAAAACTCGTTAACCCACGACGGTTCAAAGCTTATCAGAGCCTCTCCGAATTGTTCGTTTCCAATTCTCTCCAATTCTGATCATGCATTGCGTTACGAATCGGGTTTCTCATCTTCGAATTCGAGAATTTCTCGCCCTTTCCGCTCGCTCAAATGCTCGTATTCAAGTTCTACAACCCCGTTTGATTCAGAAGAACAGAATCCATTGTTGAAAAGACTCCAAGATTTCTCCTTTGAATCTCTGAAATCTTCGATTTTGCAGCTAACTCCAGTCGACATCTGCAAGTGGTGTTTAGCAATCTCTGTCGCCATTGCTGCATCTAAATGGACTATAAACTTGCTATTCAATCCATTTTTCTGGATGTATTTCAGCTGGACATGGTTATTCTGGCCATGGACGTTAGCAATTACCCTCGCAATTTACGGTATTTACAGCCTTACCAAGCACCTAAAAGGCGAATCGACATTACTCCAACAAGTTGCCATTGTTACCTCATCCTTCACCTGGCTAACCCTAGTCCCACCTGCACATTTCAATGGCTTCCTTGAAGGCTGGCCCTTCGTCTTCTTTGCCGTATACCACTACTTCTTCTTCCTCAACGTCAGCGTTAGAAAGCGATTATACGGCGATTATTTCCCCAGAGAACATGATCCAAAATGGGATATTACATTACCTAATTGGCAGAAGCTTCTCTTCTGCATTGGAGTAATGGCTGCTCATTGGCTAGCAGCATTCGAAGGGACGGAATTACACCTCATACCGGGTGGATGGAACAATGTTGCTATCTGGGGTTTGATTTTCTTGACGGTTTTTATGCAGTATCATTCGACTCTATACTTGGCTAAGTACTCAGAGAATGTGGTTGTGCCTACTGCTGTTGTTCAGTTTGGCCCGTACAGATTTGTTCGCCATCCGATTTATGCGTCTACAATGCTGCTGTTTGTGACATACTTCGCTGCTCTTAGAGCACCGTTGAGTGCTCTGTTTGTCGTTGGGGTTTGCTTGATGTATTACGGGCAGAAGGCGAAGATGGAGGAAGCGGTGATGGTGGAGACGTTTGGGGAGAGCTACGGTGAGTATGCGAGTACAGTTCGTTACAAATTCATTCCTTTTGTTTATTAGTTTGATTGGGTTTGATGGAAGGGGAGAAAAGTTGATACTCGAATAGGTTTTATGATGTTTGATGGTTAGATTTATGTTTGGTAGTTTGTTTTAGTCGAAATGTAGTGTTTAATCTCTGCAACTCTACATGTTTTTTTATGTTTTTGGGATTCTTGAAAGAGAATGGGAGTGCACATGTTTTTGCAAGATGAATCATATTAAATATACTATTGTTGTTCTAAATTTATATGAATCTTCATTGAATTTCAAATATTGTTGTTTCAGATACTATGGTTTTACCCGGTTTGGTTGTTCCAAAATGTGTGAACAATATTGTAAAAGGTCTTAGTGGGTTGTATTACAAAAGTCTAGCGTTTAGGTGGGGACCCAAATCGAGTGAAACAAACACAATAACGACGATAGGCGGTACAGTCTAGTATCCCTCTTTAGTGGCGTTAACACAGAGCTAGGAAGAGGTTTTACAGCATTCTCTTGATGAAGGTTAAGCAAATCTTTGAGATTGTCTATTTTGATTCGACAGCACAGACTATATGCATTCAACTGATCTGGATTAAACTTTAATCAGTTTACAGACCTTATATTAAGTGAATAGATTGTATATAGTTTTAAGGAACTTGGGTGAACCGGTTGTTTGAGTTATTATCCGCATCTGTGTTAATCGTGTAAACAGTAACTATATTGTTTGTATCAATTTAGATAATAAACATTATTTTACCTAAAATATACACACTGACACGTATGGTGAGCATTCATGTAGCGAATACATATACGATATCCCTGCTAAACGAGCAGATGCTCACAGAATACTCAAATGAATGTGTAGGAGTACCTAGAGTCCAAACCAACTACTTGATTCGACATTGTTTGTTAAAAGTTCGTATGAGCTATGTTCGATTAAAGATATCAAACAAGTTTGAACGTTTGATAAAATCTACAGCTCAAGCTCTGAAAAATGTTAACAAGGTAAAAATGTCGACTACTTGAGCTCAAATAATGTTCGGTTCTATTAAAACTCGATTTTATTGATAATCAATCAAACTCAAACACAATATTATAAACTCGTTAATATTTCAAACAAGCTTAAAAAACAATATGTTTGGTTCGACTCATTTACAGCCTAAGTTACCAAGCCTAGTTTATAAGACCTAGTAGATTGATACAAACAAATATCACAAATTACTCACTAAATCAATATTGAACTAAAAAACGTAGCTGTAGCACACAACAAATAGATAAGGATCGTCCGTAGAAATAAATCCTCTGTTAACAAACTAAATCTGAATCATAAATGTCGAAGCATGGACCTATCTCTCTCACATAAATCAGAACATGTCAGTTTATCATAGAACAACGAGATCAGTGAAAATCTAGTCACTACAATGTCAAAGCTAAATGTCTACAGTATACAAAGAAAGTGATGGTTTTGGTAAATTAGCGATAACCCCCTCTTCCTCTACCACGTCCCCGTCCCCTCCAGCCTCGGCCTCTTCCGCCACCTCTGGCATTATTTAAGCCTTCGAATGCTCGGTTAACAAGTTGGTTTTGTACGCCACCTCCTCCTCTACCCTTCTTTGATGAATTCGTCCCTGATCCATTTGCGGCATTACCAGTTCTTTTTTGACTGCAAAGCAAATATTGTGGTTAAAATGACAAGAAAATTAAGGTAGATATTGGGGTGAAAACTGGAGGGAGTGTTTTGTTGCTATACCCAACAGCAGCAGCAGCAGAAGATGTTGCAGTCTTAGTTGCTTCTTTCCACGATAAGCTGATTTTCTGGTCCCCGATAAATGAAGGCGCTTTTGAATGCAAAGGCTACATGGTTTATATCAACCAATTAGAAAAGCACAATTGTCGAAATATAGTGAACAAAAGGCTGGAAACAGTATGCCCAAGAGGAGAGGGGAGAATTTGTCCTTTATATTATCATTCGGGTAGGGGCGTAACTAATGTAGACTTTAAGTGAGCTGTGTTAATGATTTTGCATCACTCTTGTTGTAATAAACCAGTAAGAAATGATCTCTGTAAAACCATATGCAGTATCATTGTTTTTCTTTTAATAATGGAACTTTTTGTAGCTTTACTATCTACTATTTAGGAATCGGGGTTCGGGAGAATTGTTTTTGGTAGCAGCGAGTAATAGTACGAGCTTGTGTTTATCGTAGAATCCAAGAAGTTGAAGTTTACTATAGATGTCAAATCATTTCTTGGAAAGGGGTATTATAATATTAGATTCAATGACATAGATATAATATTCAATTGTGTGTGAAAGAGAAGGGAGTTGATTGAAAGATATTCTAGAACAAGCAGAAATTAGGAGCTGCAGAAAAATCTTGTCCCGCCAGTTCCAGAACAAAGTGGGCGCGTAAAGTGCAAAAATTGAAGAGAGTCGTGGTCGGAGAAAAATTCACCTGAGTCATTGCCAGGATATTGTTGCAGGTACGGAGGCCAGCTGTAGCACTCTGCCTCTGTTTCTTCTGCAGGATACAAACAAAAAAGGAGAAGAAATAATAAATCCAACTGAATACCCCACAAATGTGATGTCCTTTTAGAACAGTAGGATGTTTACGAAGGAAAGAAAACCCCACAATTGTTTCTTTTTCATCTTCTGTTTTTGCAGCTGCTAGTGCTTTATTGTGCTCCGCCATCCCTTGGGTCAATTTCTTATTCATAGCCTTAGCTAATTCCTCAATGGTGCTCAATCTATTTGATCATAAAAGCAAGTTAACATTCTGAAGCTCCACATCAGAACCAGAATTGGGTGGATTGTGAACACTTCACCAGATTGCAAATTAAAAATGCATTATTCAGTTCAAGAAGTACCTCTCAGTAAAATCTTTATATTGTTCCGAAAAATCTTCGCCAAGCCTATCTGAAGGCTGTCCGGTAACAATCTTGTAGCCACAAAGGCTATTCGTGGCATTAGGAGCCTTCAAATTTAAGCATATCAGATGCGTGCAGGTCCATAGTTTAAGATATACGCTGAACGAGGTCGAGAACAGCATAATTGTTACCTTATGAGCTAAATGGTGAAATGCGTATAACAAGCATTCAATGTATGTGAAATTTATCTCTTCAATCTTTCTTCGGACCATGTATTTCTGTGAGATGAAGAAAGAGAGCATGAATGAGGTATGTTAGGAACGACAGCATTAAATCACATAGGAAAACATCATAGATTAAGTTATTCTAAATAGACAGCGTGTATATACAACATGGTACATCTGTTCATGAGCAACTCCATGTAGGTATTTAAGAATCATTAAGGAAGACCAATAGCCAAATAAAAGAGATAGAGTAAGATTGTACTGATCATGGTGAGGGATGACCAGAGCATAGAGAAAAACAATAACACACACTAGATGGAGTTATGCTTTCTGACTACTTATGCACCTTATCTTCTTTGGAAGACAACATACCTTCAAAAGTTGAACAATTGGTGGGAGAAGCTGTCTTGAATCTTGTGGTTTAGCATGCAATGAACATTCAGCAAGGTTCTTGAGCAGGTCCAATTTGCGTTCATCAGGCAGCTGATGGAGAAAGGGTTATAAAAAATTATCAGACAACAAATTAAGCCTTAATCCCAATATGTTGGGTCAGCTATAAGAATCATATGCCGCCGTCATGCTCGGTTGATATGAATTTCAAACAAGAAACATCAAAATTATAGAGAAGCAATATACTGTGACAAGTTTCTAGCTAATAACTTCTCGGTGGTCAGGGAAAGTGATACATATCGTCGCAGGCACGAGTGGAGCGGCCGAAGATTATTTATTTGTTACGATTATTTTGTTATTATTTACTTATGTTTCTATTTAGTAATTATTATGGATTTAAGACTCTAGTTTGGTCCGTGGGCTTTTCCCGTGTGGGCTTAGAGTTAGCATAAGTATATTTAATTTCCTAGATTAGGGCATCTTTGGATTACTATTTGGAGGTTTAAGCCGTGAGGCTAGGGCGGAGGATTTTCTCTGTGGAATTTTTTCGGTGTTTTCTTTCGCTACTTGGTTGATTTTCTGTTCCAATCCCTGTCTCTTAACAGAAAGTTAAACTCTTCCATCTACACTAAATGAAGCTGCAACAGAACATCAAATCTTGGAATGACCTTTTGACCAGACAAAAGACTAGATTTCCGAAATAACTTATACTCCCAACAAGTGTTTCTTAATCATCATATTAACCACAACTTTATGGAAGGCTTGTAATAAACCCCATCAACTACACAATATGTGGTAGCAAAAAAGAAGAATATTGCAAGGAGGCAACAGAAAATTACAGTGAGCATCTGATTAAATACAGAAAAGAACATATAAAGCCAACACCAATTTTGCAACTTTACATATTCTCAACTGATGTGGACTTAGACGAGGTATTGCTAGCCAAAAGATTTATATGTATCTCATCCAAACAACTAGTCAGCAGCTCAATCTGAGTGTTACCTTGTCAAAAACGGGAATCATTTGCTTCGTCAAATAATTGAAGAATTTACTACTTGAAGCACCCCTCTGAAATCAGACACTTGATATCAACATATGCTCAGAGGTTCTAGAATCATTCAAATACTAAAACTGACTATACCATGAAGAAGGGAAGGGCCATTTGCAGGCAGGATATGAATCGATCAATGTGATCCCCGTCTGATACCTGTGGACCCATGAGGAAACAGGCCAGCAAAGCAAAAATTAGAATACACTTCCACTGTGGATCTTAAGCAAAATACAGATCAGGTCTGCAATACAATAATTATGAAGGATTCAGGATTCTATAGTGAATTCTAAGAAAACGCTATTCCAATCTGACATTATTATGTGCAAGAAACGGAAAAGAAAAAACGAAACCACAAAGTTACACGCACTATTATTAAAAAATACATCCGCAGTCAACATTATAAATTCTCCAAAGCCTAATTTGTACAACGTAGTCATAAAAGTGCCATATTTATTACAAAAAACATAAAGAGGGGAAAATAACCCAAGACATTCATATGGTAATGGTTCAGCATAAGGAGCTGGCAACACTATAAAATGTGTGATGTTGTGACTATTGCCCTGAAGAAAGACGCGGCAAGAAACGATCAAGTAAAGAGGAGCAGATAAAGACCAGCTTTCCGGTGCATTGTGTTAAACTTACATCAAATTGAGCATCCAGATCAGCCTGGCCTTCAATAATCTCAACAAGTTCTTGAATGCGCTCCACAGGAGCATTCTGCCCAAATAAGGTCAAGCTTTTCAAGAAGTCGATGAACAATTTGAACTCAGCACCCGTTACATCTTGCAAATTCTGTTACAGGAACATGTCAGGGAATGTTTGACTGCCATAACTAGGGTTATAGACGAAAGCATTTCATTTTCAGACATGAATGTTGATGCCACAAAGAAGAAAAGAGGATAAACAGACTATGTTACGATATCCCACATCGGTTCCACATGAGAATGTAAAGGTATATAAGTGGGAGTCAACCCTTTACCTTTGACCATGGTTTTGGGTCAAGTTAGGGCTCCCTAGCTTATATGCCTAACAATTTGCTCCGGCCTACGGATCCGAGCGGGCTACGGAAAGAGGCTACCCTATGGTGGGCCCAAGGGTTGCCACCCCGGATGTGGGATATCGTAACAGACTATCAGGAATAAGATGCCGAAAATTCAATAGAACTTTCAATGCCAAACATGTAATACCTGCTTCACCAAATTAGTTATATGCCTCTCCATTTCGTCCTTTGGCCTCAGTAACTCTTCCTTAAGAGGAAACACCTGCAACACGGGACACACTTATAATCTAGGACTTGCAAAAAATATAAATGAAAGGCCATTCTCAAAATCAGAGATCATCTTACCTTATCTCTTACAAAGCACAGAACCTTTTCGCGAATGCTTTCCCAAGCACTGAGGTCCTCTGCATTTCGGTCATCTGTGCTACCAATGTGCTTAAACAAAGCTGTTAATGAAGCTGCAGAAAACATACTCAACAACTTCAGACAACGCACTCCATTTGCACACCCACTTGTGCACATTATAAAATGCATAGAATTTAGTCTTGGTTTTAAGATTTCAAGTTTATGGAATCCTTTATAAATGATATTATGATAGGAAAGTGAACATCAGGTATTGTTGGTAAATCTCTTACTATGACTTATGCTAAGCGATGAGTAATATGAGACGTCAAATTCACATTTGCAATCTTCACAAGATGGCTGTGGATTTTGTCGCTTGCAGACAAATTCCAGATAACCCATTACAAGTAACCTTTCATTAGCAAAACCATTCTGAAGTGTGATGCATACGACATAACAGCAGTTTTACTTGAACTGGAGACTTCCACACACCCTTTGAAGTGAAAATTCCTGGCAGTCCCCAGCTAGAAGAGTAATATAAAGGACATATAATTGTTATCTTCAACTTATAGGTCCATAGACACAAGTTATCAACATCCGGATCTCATGAATATAAACCATCAGCAACTTCAGTTGAAGATCCTCTTCATAGAAATACCAATTTTTGGGCCATGTGAGAATTCCAACTGACTGCACCCATTTTGGGAGACAAGAGAGAAGCAAATATACTTTTCAACAGCGCAGCAAGAAAAGGGAATTCCATTCTCAACGGTCCAGGATCACAAGCAGCTACAGTAAATGATTTTCCTACTTTAGTGGCAAGCCCCAAATAACCAACAACCTCAAAGTTAATGGACCCCAGTGCAGAAGCTCAGAGTTTTCTGGTAACGAGCCACAGCAGCAGTGACAGTCCCCCCCTTCCAGTACACCAGATATGGACCTACCAAATATCACCTAGTGAGGATCCTATCCACTAAATTAACCACACGGTCCATTTTATCATGTTAAGCCACCCCTTCAGCTCCATCTAATGGAATTCAAACTGACGAAACAACGGGGTAGAGAATAGATGAACAGGAGCATTTTTTTCTGTAACCATCCTGGCAAGGGTAAACATCACCTTAAACATATAATGCCCCTCCCATGATGAAGCTCTAGTTCCAAAACTTAAGACCTTATCCAACAGAACTTGTCTAAAATCAGCTTCAATGGATGATACTTCCAGATAGACCTGGCATAACTTCTCTATGACATTCCCTATGAAGTATCCTTGAGTTACCATTTCAGACCCCACCTGATTGAAAATCTGTTATGCCAGTGTGATATGCAGGTCAGAAACTGCTTCCTGACAGCTCAATGAAACCATTTGTTCACTTCTTCATCACAGAAGATAATTGGCTTGCTGAAATCAGGGGTGCAACTTAGACTCTACTGCAGGTAGGGGTGATGTCGAACTAAACCTCACAACCTTGTGAAAGCACAAGAGACAGTTAGAAAGCCAAGTTGATTTTAAATTTTATTTTTGTAAAAGGGTGCCAACCCAATTATTTACATTGCAAAAGGTGGTGATTGTTTTCATAATCATTTAATGTGCATGCATATGCCCCAGATGCAGAGGTTGCAAGCCCTGTGCCTTTCTAAATGCAAGGCACAGGCCATCAACAGTTTGTGTGCCGTGTTTCAGCTTTGTGCCTTCTTTTAAGGCTAGGGATGCTCTACAAGGCAAGCTTGACCAAATACAAACTTTCCAGTCCTCTTCCAAATATTGTTATTAGATACAAAATTCCTATGGGATTTTGTATTATCTCGAAAAGATCAAATGCACTTCGAACTAACAAAAATCTACAAATAACATGCCCAGTGCAGCAGTGCTCCTCTCCCCAACAAAAAAAAGTCCAACAAAACAATTACCAAAGTACAGCTAGCCATCTAAAGATCAGAGCCCAATTTCTTTCCATCACCTTTTGACTAAACTACATACACTACATTTTAGCATCCTAAAGACTATCATCCACTGGGGTTTAGCACTACAGGGATACACTCATTTCTCATGGATAATTCATTTAACACTCTACATAAACATGAAAACATTAATTTTATACTCGGTCCAAACAAACAGAAAAGAACAGAATATATCTTTTTAGAGATTGATGTTATGTGGTAAATCTTGGATAGCATCAGTGAAGAAAAAAAAAAGAAAACAAACGAGAGAAAACAAAATGATATTCATGTAAAGTATAGTAAGTTGTTCACTTGGGACTTACTCTTCACATCCTGTCGCAACAGGGTCATAAGGGCTTTAATAACTGCATCACGCTCCACATTATCTCCTATGAAAATCATAAATATTTAATAAAACTAAACCAATAAGATAAACTATTTTAAATTCCAATTAGGCGTCAAAGACTAGATTACCAGCAATTAGGAGTTGACCAAGGATGTCTACAATTTTTGCAAGATGTTCAGGTGTATCCTTGCAGAAAAGAGGAAGCCCACGGATAGCTTGTACACGCACCTTCAGCAATCAACAAAAAAAACAACACCCAAAACCTCTTAAGGACGTCTACCATCTACTAATCAAACTCAAAATCTGACTGGATCTATTAAGGTTTTCAGAACAAGATAGCAGCAACACTTGCCACCTTTCCCTACAAAAAAGAAAAGGCATGCTTGTGTCCTTCTGCTTTCCGTTCTAATATCACATCTATCTTATATCCTATCAAAAAAAATATCAGGAAACTTTTCAAAATCATGCAGATTTAGTATGGAACCAGATCTTAACACTAATTCTTTTTAGTCACATTACCCAATAGCCAGAGAATGAATGTAACACGGTATGCAGAGAAAGATTCATTTCCTAGGCTACTACAGAACACAGGGTAGGCAACAGAAGACACAGTGGAGCAAAACTTCACCATAACGACACAATTTTATGGCATTCCCTTTGAAATCGAGAAGATGCCAAACTGACCAATGCATAAAACTAGTTATTTTCCTTCTAAATGCATTTCAAATACATCTATGGAGATAAAATCTAATCAGAATGATTCATGAAGACAGTATATCACTTACCGCGAGTTCCTCATCTTCGCACAAATACAGATGCTGGTCTAGAGCTTGCTCAGTCAGCTCCGGGAAATACTTGAAGAACTTCGGTATCATTTGTGCTGCCAGCTGCTTCGCCTTCACGCTGCCATTCGCAGCAGCAATTATCCCCTCGTAATCCTTCTTATTCTGCTCACCGTAGTCAAACATACACACAGAGGTGAAATCCTTCTCTTGAAACAAAACATTTTAGAACGCGCTAAAATAATGAGAAACATCGTAAGAACTCGACTAACCTGGGACTTATCTTTGGCTTCGTTGAGCCTTTCTCCGTACTCGTACAGCTTCTCAATGTCTCTGGAATCGTCCGTCGCTTCCGCCATAACTTAATTTGAATTTTGCAGAACGTCGATCTTCTGTGTGAGTGTGTGTTTTGGAAGGGGTTAGGGTTTTGTGAAAGTGGTGGAGGGAACTGACTTAAGAGATAGAAAGATAGTCTTGTTTTTTGTTTTCCTTTTCTTTTTTGTATTGTTTTTTTTTTTACTTTTTTTTTTTTTTTTTTGTGAGGGTGGCAATTCAAGGCGTCTCGTCTAGTCCGATTTGTTGGGTCAGCACCATATGTTAGGCCGAATGGATTTAAAAATTTATTAGACCAACAATTGTTGAGCCCAGCTCACCCATCCTCTTTGAATACACTAAAATGAGTAGGTCTTGTGTGAGACCGTCACACGGAATATGATTCGTGTGACGGAGCCCCCATTTCACCAATAAAAATTGCCCGCATAGCTTTGCCCTAGGATCCGTGTGACGGAGCCTCATTTCACCAATTAAAAACGCCCGCATAGCTTTGCCCTTCCAAATCTTCGCTTACATCAACATAACCTTATTTTAATTTTGGTTCACATACCTTCTTCCTATATTACATTAGCATCACCCATGTCATGCTTCTGGTCTCCTCGCACCTTTGCTGACACGTCCATTTTCTATCTCTTCACATTCACACTTATTATTATTATTATTATTATTATTATTATTATTATTATTATTATTATTATTATTATTATTATTATTATTATTATTATCCCTATTTCACTATTTCATTATATTTTGTATTTATAAATAAATTATAAATTTGTACTTTCTTCACTCTTTCTTTACTCTTTCTTTATTAGATAAAAGTGGTACTTTTTGAATTTTTCAATAAAGTGATGATTTTGTCAAAACACGTGATACTTTTCGGTAAATAAAGTGATAACTCTTACATTTTTTAAAAATTCCGATAAAGTGATACTTTTGTCTAAAAAATGATACTTTTCAGCAATAAAGTAATATTTCTTTGAAGAGAATAACTGAAATGCATAAAGTGATACGTTTGACAAGAAAAGTGTTACTTTTTCTAGTAAAAGTGCTACCTTCGCTACAAAAAGAAAAATATTCCTCAATAAAAATATAATACTTTTAGCAAGAAAATTGCTACTTCCAACACAAAAAGTAATATTTCTAAATTAAAAAATTGTGATACGTTTGGCAAGGAAAGTGCTACTTTTATAAGGTAAAAGTATCAGTTTTCGAATATTTTGGTGAAGTGATGTTTTTATCCATATAAGTGATACTTTTCTGCAATATAGTGATACTTCTTGAAAGAGAACAATTGAAATACATAAATCATCAATGTTTCAGCTAAAAATTGAAACCGTTACTTGTAGTTTCCGAATTAAGTACATATACACAACATACATGATGTATGTACATATTAATATAGTTGGTGTTTTTTTACTGATTAAGGAAGTATTACTTTTTTGGACAAAAGTATCACTCTTCAAATATTTCGGTAAAGTGATACTTTTGTCCATAAAAGTGATACTTTCCGGCAATATAATGATATTTCTTGAAAGAGAATAATTGAAATACATAAATCATCAATGTTTTAGCTACACGTTATTACTTTATTCGTAAAAAATTACAATGATTGCAGAAGTATCACTTTTATGATCAAAAGTATCACATTTATCACGTGACCTCTTCTAGACAGTGACACATCACCACTATCATACGAAATCATATTCCTAATCTATACAAATCGGCAACTTGACCCTCGAAAGATGGCCCAAAACCTCCTTATCAGGTTCTTTGTGTTTCACAATGATATATTTCTTATATATCTAACTAAAACTAGTTGAAGGAGCATGGAATATGTCACATTAATCGAGATCCCATAATGCCCTCCAACATTATATAGGTACATGATCCCTTAGCAGTCGCCATATCCCGTTTAAAAAAGGCATCAGTGTCGACACCTTGATGAGACTGATTGTGAGGTTTTCTTATGTGTTGTAAGCGTCCGCAACCACGCATACGTGGCCCGTCATCATCCTTACTGCCATCAAGCAGGGCCATCTAATGCCCGTCATGACACACACCATGCTTCCCAATCAAGCCAAGGGTAATGTTCCCAAAGTCTTCTCCTCCCCCGGCAGATACACACGAAGGATCCCATGAACAAACAGCAAGAACGTTAGTTAGGAGATCCCGATCTACTATGTCAAAAGGGAGCGAGCACTACCCTTGGAGGTGCATTGACTTGATCGTAATTTGTGCACTTTTTGTCATTGACACTCGTTACTCCCCGGCAACGGCGCCATTGACTTGTACGTAATTTTTCGTGCTAACCACAAATTACTCTACTCGCAAGAGTACGAGGTCAGTGCAGTGATGGAAGTATTAAGACCAAGTAGTTATCGATCCACAGAGGTGAGTTTAGTG
>JAUEKW010000040.1:1145394-1155469 GCA_032274785.1 Ajuga reptans
TTAGGGTGAGTCCAGAAAAAGTCGTGTATCTTACCTATTATCAATTTTAGTCCTGTAAGTTTAAAAAAATGTCCAATTTGAGGACAAATCTCGCCGGAGGTTTCTAATTTCGTCATAGTTGCTGACGTGGAGTGAAAGTAGTGATCTCCGGCTGGATTTGTACCTAGGTCACTAATTTGAGAAATAATCACGCAACGAAATCGGAGTTTTCAACCATAATCTGATCAATTTATCCTTAACAGAACCATAGTCATGTACTTAGGTCACTAATTTAAGGACAAATCACACAACGAAATCAGAGTTTTCAACCATAATCCGCTCAATTATCCTTAACAGAACCTCAACGTCAACAATTCCGGCGAAATTAGTGACCTTCGGCGGAATTTGTCCTCAAATTGGACATTTTTCAGAAATTACAGGACTAAAATTGAAATTACGCAAGATACATGATTTTTTTTGGACTAGCCCTAAGTTACAGGACTAAAAATAAAATTTTCCCTTTGCATATAACTCACTAATAATTAAGTTTTATAGTAAGATAACAATTTTAATCAGAATATCAAAAAATGGTAGGTCCCACAAATTGATGACGACTGCATTTTTTTTTATATTAGATTAATTGATGATGATGATTGAAAAATATTTTTTATATTAGACCCACTATTTGAATGATATGATTATATATGATGTTTTATTTAAATAGTATGTTAGTGGTGGGTCCAATTAAATAATAATAATTGGAATATATTTTATTATCTTAGATGAATTGACCGAGGTGAGACTCAATATAAATATTTAATTTAAATTGAATGATTAATTTTAAAAAAAGATATAAATAAAAATAGCCGAACAAACATAATTAATTAGACAATGGTAAAACAAATATAATTGAGATTTCTCAAAAAAAAAAAAAAAACAAATATAATTGAGATGTTTGCCTAGTAAAAAATGGAACAGATACCTTTAGAAATATAAACAAACGAACAAAGATTTATGCAGCAAAATATAAAAAAAGTGTTATGGTTCTGGCCCACCAGAAGTGCTCAAACAAAACCCGATTTCAATCGCTGCCGTCTAACGAAACAGGGTGGGAGTCGTGTGACGACCACAAAGCCACGGGTGCTCCACTACTGCTCCTGCAAGGAGGCTTGCTGTTACTGGAATGGAGGATTGCATTTGAGAATTGAGAAATTATATACAGCAAATACACGTTTGTTTTAAAGTTCACCGTAATTCTTAGGGAAATTACAAAGAAGATGAATATTTCCAGTGCGTCGAACGCATTTGTAGATAGCTTTTCGCCTAAACCCTTGTGCATTTTATCTTCTTCCAAAACCCTATTTGGTCCTAATGCTTGGCCGCCTAAACTCTTACTACTTGGTAAATTTTCTGCTCCAAGTCTGGTGTTCCAATCACGTCGTCGTATTGATGTTAGAAGGTTCAGAATTAAGGGTACATCAAATGCCAGTTCCAACTCAGTAGACGGCGAAGCTGAGTCCTCGCAGCAGCTATTCGAGGTGGGTGTTTATCTAAACTTAATGCCATTTTCGTATTTTCTTGCGAGATTAGGGGGAAAAAAGTTTATTATTCTGTTATTGGAAAGAGAAGTTCGTTATTTATTTATATACTGCCTGCATATGCTTCTCTTTTAGTTGGTTGTTTATAAAAGTGGCTGAATTTAGTTCTCATATTTGCGGATTTTACGTCGCGGATGCGGAAAATGTGGAGGGAACAAGGATTCATGAATCTTAGATGGGTGGACCATTTTAGGGGCGTGTAATGAATAAAAATTGGGATCAATTTTTTTACTATTTGATTAGCAATGAGAAACACTATTGGAGGGAGGAGTGGTCCTTGTTCTAATATCGCTGTAAATGCTTTTACATTTGTTAGCAACAGTATGTTATGTATCCTTTGAAGTTGACTTCGCCCAAGCATTTTGTGTCGTTTCTTAGTTATTTTGTCTTTTTCTCTGCATACGTATCTTGAATGATAATAGATTCTATTTTTTACAGACATAACATGTGTTGGTTTTGAATTTTTAGCTGCTAATGTGGTTTAAAAGCAGACCTAAATAATCTTAACTAAAATAGATACTTGTTAGTTTTTATCTTTAAAGTTTTGCGGAGAGATGACTTGTCTGATGACATAAGTTGATGATGGAGATTGCCAGAATTTGAAGGAAGTTGAGAGGGAGCGGATAAACAGATTAGAAGAATTTGAAAGGAAAGCAAATGTTCAGTTGGAGAGGCAGCTTATGATGGCATCAGAGTGGAGCAGGGCACTTTTGACTATGAGGGGAAAATTGAAAGGGACAGAGTGGGACCCTGAGACTTCTCATTGCATAGAGTTTAGTGACTTCAAGCGGCTTCTTGATTCAAACAATGTCCAATTTATGGAGTATTCTAATTATGGGCAGACAGTCTCAGGTTGGATTCTTCTTGCTTTTCTTTGTGCAAATTCAATACTGGACCAGCTACATATTAAAATTGCACGATTTAGTAGTATTGCGATAGTTATCAATTAAAGGTGATGGTTAAAACTGTAATAAGTCAGCCAACGCTTGACCTAATTGACAAATTTTGTTAAGTTTCAACCGAAGCTACGATAGATGATTGAAAATACCTTGATGAAGTGAGTAAAAGTAAACATTTTTAGTTGCAACAATGTGAATAATTGTAATAGTGATATTGATGTTACATTTTGATACCGAAAAAATACTTATGTTTGCTGTATGATCTCTTCCATGTTCGTACACTGTAGAGTGTAAATAGTTTCCCTGCTTAAGGTGTTCTGCATGTTTATATTGTATTATACCACTATATATACTTGTCTCTGAGTAGTTTAACACCACATGAGGATGCTTCACTCGGCTTCTGTCTTTCTTATGAATATTTTGTTTCCAATGTGAACTAGTGATTCTACCTCATTATAAGGAAGGGGAAACTGGAGGTTCAGAAGGTGATGGAAAGAAGGAAATCATTTTCAGGCGCCATGTTGTTGACCGTATGCCAATTGACTGTTGGAATGATGTGTGGCGAAAGTTACACCAACAGCTCGTAAATGTTGATGTCCTGGATGTGAATACTGTTCCTGCAGAAGTCTATTCAACTGTTGCCACTGCAGTTGTGTGGTCAATGAGGCTTGCTCTTGCTGTTGCTCTATATGTTTGGATTGATAATATAACGAGACCAATATATGCCAAATTAATACCGTGTGATCTTGGTTCTCCTCCTAAAAGGGCAACACTACAGCCACTTAAGCGCCAGACTCTTGGGTCATTAGGGAAGAGTCGGTAGGTTGAGGTGTTACTTTTTGTCCATCTTTTTTTGAAGATTATCATTATTAATATATTTATTTCCTACATCACAATAATAAATTAGATTTTTCTTCCCTAAAGCTGGATATGTTGGATGAACAATTTAGATCTAACTTCATGCAGATTTTAGTTTACTTATGTTCTGATTTATTCTATCTTCATCCCAGGGCAAAGTTCATCTCTGCTGAAGAAAAAACAGGTGTTACCTTTGATGACTTTGCTGGCCAAGAATACATCAAGAGGGAGCTACAAGAGATTGTCAGGATACTAAAAAATGATGAGGAGTTCCAAGACAAAGGTATCTATTGCCCGAAAGGTGTGCTCCTACACGGTCCACCTGGAACTGGTAAAACACTTCTTGCAAAAGCTATAGCTGGTGAGGCTGGCCTTCCATTTTTCGCAGCTAATGGCACAGATTTTGTTGAGGTGAGGGCGTGAGGCTCTTTTTGAAAACAATTGTTAAAATGGTTCTACATCGGCAAGCGGAAATAGATTTTTGAGACAACAGCAGAAATAGATTTTTGAAACTATTTATCAGTATGGTAGGATAATTCGTACTGTGTCGTAATTCTTTTAACTTTTGGCCTCATGAGAAGGGATTTGGGGAATTTCAGTTGCCATCATCTATGGCGCAACCCACAAAACAATACTGCCTCCTTGTCAGCAAAGTTAAGAAATATCTTGTGTAGATACTGATAATATGATGTTTATTCACCATTCTTAGAATCTTAGTAAATATTGAGTTTGCTGATGGATTATGGCACCTTTGTAAAGCGATTCCTGCTTTGCCGGAGTTCCACGTCGCAAGCAGATGGTAGTTTTGTGGTTTTTGTTCAATCTTGAAAGCTAGCTTACTACTTTTGATGCTGATGCTAGGGGTAATATTAGAGATGCTTGAAAGTGTAGCCATATCATCTGGAGACTGCTAGTCTGATCCTGTTTCTCTTGTGTTTTTAGAGCTTTCAACCCATATTGTTATGGTCGTGTGAATTCTTTGTTAGTTTTGGTGATTGGCTAGGTAAATCAAGGCCAAGTTTGGTTCACGGGATAAGCTGAATTAAAAGCCCGATTCTGCACCTCCACTTTGTTTGTATAATCATCTTGACTGCACCCATATATATCAAAGTATGGCAACAATCTACTGTCTTTGTCCAGCCCAAACTTCACTTCCCACAAGCTGTCCACATCCATCCTCATCACCTCCTCTTATTAAAGATGTGACAGTAGCTATTAAATATAATGGTTCCATCGTTGCAGGGAGTTAGAGTATATAGGGGATCTAAAGTTCCTTGTTTCCTGTTAATTAATTAAATCTTTGACTTGGGCATATATTCTGGATAGTACAAGCACAAGTTTTTCTATCTGACCTTAAATGTTTAAATTATTTCTGTAGGATCAACCAGGCATATATATATATATATGAATATATGTATCACATGTGAGAGAGATAGTGTTCAGACAGCATCTAAATCAACTTTCCTTTTTGTTCAGATGTTTGTTGGCGTGGCAGCTTCTCGTGTGAAGGATCTTTTTGCTAGTGCGAGGTCATTTGCCCCTTCCATAATTTTCATTGATGAGATAGATGCAATTGGCAGTAAACGTGGTGGACCTGATGTTGGAGGGGTATTGAATTCCTTATCTTTCATTTTCTTGCAAATAAATCTCCTCATTTTATTTTTCTTCTTAATCTGCAGACACACGACTTGCAGTACCAATCATTAAGAATTTAAATCTTCACAAATTCAGAATGCTGGCATTCTTCGCTCATAATTTTTTTTTTTTTTTTAATGATGGTGCTGTTCTTCTTTAGTGCACTAATAAATGATGCAAGATAGAATTTGGATAAGGTTAGCTGCCCTCTTTCAAAGTTTGCACTTAAATGTTATTATTGAGTAATTAAATCCTTTGTGATTCTATGCATTCTTTTG
The DNA here is from genome assembly GCA_032274785.1 of Ajuga reptans. Classification (NCBI taxonomy): domain Eukaryota; kingdom Viridiplantae; phylum Streptophyta; class Magnoliopsida; order Lamiales; family Lamiaceae; genus Ajuga; species Ajuga reptans. The sequence continues at coordinate 1,150,642 of JAUEKW010000040.1, forward strand.
GATGGATGTCTTTTCATAAATCTGATATGAAAGGCATCCCTAGTTAGGAGAAAATGCTCTTAAATATGTACATGACAATGTTGAGCATGGAAAGATTATGGTAAAAGTATTGTTTTTGTTTTTTTTTTGTTGGTTTTGTGGTTTTGTTTTGTTATGTGCCAGGTCAAATCAGCCTAGATTATGCATTGAAATCAGAGTAATGTTAATATTACACTTTTTGGTGTGGAAAACAGATTTACAACTTAACAACTTCACCCAGTTTGGCAGTGAAACCACGTATTTGTGAAATGCATAATTACTATTAATTTCATTCCGCTATACAGTTGAACTGTAATAATAATCTTTTGCCAAATTATGAGACATGCGCTATTCTATGTAGGGTGGTGCTGAGAGGGAACAAGGACTACTCCAAATACTGACTGAAATGGATGGTTTTAAAGAATTAACATCACAGGTATGCACTAATTAGATTTCTTCATGCTTTCAGGCTGAGTAATCATTTTCAGAGTTAACTTAGGAAGAGTCTTCGTATCAGGTATTGATTATTGGTGCAACAAATAGACTGGATATTCTTGATCCAGCTCTTCTAAGGAAAGGCCGCTTTGACAAAATCATTCGTGTAGGATTACCATCAAAAGATGGTAGACTTGCCATACTGAGGGTATGCTTATGCTTGGTTTCCCAATAGACTTAGATATTCAGAAGTTTCTCCCCCCCCCAACCCTTTACGTTCTGTTAGGCAGTTCTCACACAAAGAAAGGAATTAGGTGCATGCTCGGAATAAATATTTCCGATCAGAGGAAGAGAAGGAGACTCTACTTCAGGAAATTGCAGATCATACTGAAGATTTTACTGGAGCAGAATTGCAAAATATATTGTAAAGAGACACTGAAGCTCTTTCTCTTATTTAATTTTCCTTCATGAAGAGTAGCTGATGAGATGACCATGGCAGGAACGAAGCTGGAATTTTAACAGCTAGAAAAGATTTAGACTACATAGGACGGGAAGAACTTCTTGAGGCTCTGAAGCGGGTGAGCTTAAAAATTCCTATAAATGCATTTTTTTGCTGTCATATTGTTAATTTGTAGCATATTTCACATTCACATGAATTTTAATCAAATATTGCAGCAAAAAGGCACATTTGAAACAGGCCAGGAGGATAGTACTGAAGTCCCTGAAGAGTTAAAACTGAGATTGGCATATCGAGAGGCTGCTGTTGCTGTTCTTTCATGTTACATTCCAGATCCCTATCGTCCCATCATTGATGTACGATTTTTCAAATTGGATTCTTGCTTTTCTAACTGACTACTAAATATTTACTACTTGTTTTCATATTGTTTGCACTTTGCAGACAGATATTAATTCCATAAACAGTCAGCCCAATATGCGCTATGAAGAGAGGTCGGGCAGGGTATTTCAGCGAAAGGCAGATTACATAGACTCTATAGTACGCGCATGTGCTCGTAAGTTACAAAAAATATTAGCGATCGAAATTACTGCTGATATGACCTCGATGTTATTTCCTATGTTTTGTGCATTAGACAATTATGCTTTAGATGTCTGTTAAGTGACATTTTTTGTAAGATATGTATCAAAATCTTTGTAATATATGTCAGTTAGTAGCTAGAAAATTCTAGTTAAAGCAAAATTTGACTATTGCAATTTTATAGAACATGCGACCACAATGTTGTGGAACTGTAATGTGGATTTTTATCTGTGATAAAATCTAAGTATTTGGAGATTATTTATGCTAATTTAGTTAATATCTGAATTTGGTCACACTAGAAACATACTGATTTCCAAATTCTACATCTCCCTTCCCAGATTTTTTTTGAGATTAGTGTACCGTTGCTTTAAGGGATGAAATAGCCTGTTCTTCTAAACTTGAACATTGTAATTTTATGAGGAAAATTTCAGTCATTTGTTGGTTGCTAGAGAGCTGTACTTGAGTTAGTAGGATGTGTTTCTTCTTTTCATGACATTGACAGTTCAAATATGTAGCCAGAGTAATTGAAGAAGAGATATTTGGACTTGATAATCTGTGCTGGATGTCTGCAAAAGCAACATTAGAAGCATCCAGACGTGCCGAATTTTTAATTCTACAAACTGGAATGACTGCTTTTGGGAAGGCCTACTACAGATATCAAAATGATCTCGTCCCTAATGTGAGGATATGGTGACATTTTCTAAATTGGAAGTTTTTACGTCTCAATGTTGTAATTGATATCCGGAAGTTATTTAAGGTTGTATATTTATTTGCAGCTAGCTGCAAAACTTGAAGCACTCAGAGAAGAATACATGCGGTATGCTATAGAGAAATGCTCAGCAGCACTAAGAGAATACCGTCCTGCTGTGGAGAACATCACAGGCCAGTTATTCTTTATATTTCTCATAAAGCTAAATGTACTTCAATTATTTATGCAACTCGTGTATTGATCAATTTACTGATCTTTGTTATGCTTCTTATCACGTCTTTCCATGTGCTTTCACTTCAAACAGATGTCCTACTTGAAAAGGGCGAGATTAAAGCAGATGAAATATGGAAAATTTACAACAGTTCACCTCGAGTACCTCAGGTATGCACTCAGCTTATGTTTCAGTATAAGGTTATCTTACATTTTTTAAATAGTCAAGCGTATTATTGACCTCCTCACACTCTTTCCTCCTTTTACCTCTGCTTCCACACTTCCTCCTTCCTTTCATGTTCTATTTTCCTTTCTCCTTATTTTCTTATAGATGAAAATTTCTTATTTGATATTTGAACTTTGTTGGTCACAGGGTTTTAGTCTGTCAGGATGCCTTTCAAAAAAATTAATCAAAACTGTTTTTACATTCGAAGCACTAATTTGAAATTTCCTGACATTCGAACCACTCGATTTCTTGTCTATATTAATAGAATATTATCTAGGTGGATGTTTACTTTTTAACCCATAAACCACCTCTCTCCGACAGAGTTTAGAACTCTTTGTTTTTGGTAATTTATCTTGATCATCTTAATTATCCTGCACACTTATTTCTAAATGCCCATCAGCTCAATGATCATCTCTTCTACTCTGTTTGATTCTTAGCATTTTGTAGAAAGAGAATAGATTATTGTTGAAAGGGAGTGAGGTGAAGTAATATGATTACTGATGTATTATACTCAAAAGTGTCTTGACAATTTTTGCAAAACAAACTTTTTCTGGTACAATTTTGAATCAGGTCAGTGGGAATGTAACTATGTGTAACTATGTCAAAGAATCTTGCAGTCTGGGGGAACTCACAACTTTGCATGACCATGATGGAAAATCTGAGCTTGAAATATACATATAGTATTTGCCTATGCCTGTGTGCATATGTACACCACATAGTTATTTATTTTTGGGTTGGGATTAGGTGGTGGGGAGGGTCCTGCTAAGACCTATTACATCCAACAATTGTCAACCTGATTTTTACTCATAAAGTGGTGTTTCACAATAATCATGCTGGGGCACTGTTGAGGCACTATTTAATGTGGATATAACTGATTTCATTGACAAAAAAGAAAAAGAAAAAGAAAAAACATTACAGCATAGCTTGTGTACAATCATTTGAACCGGGGCAATGTAATTTAGATAAATACTTGGTTGGCTCCTGCAACTGATTCTCTGAAGTTTGAAGTTGATCTGTGTTGAGATGGTCATTGTTCCCGAGGGAATCCCACATAAAGAGCTAACCTTTGTGAAGCTGTTATTACTTGGATCCTTATTTCAACCTCTATCTGAAGCTTTTTTGCAACTGGAATTACCCTTCACTCTTTCTTTTTCCTCACACAAAAAAAAAAAAAAAGAAGGGGAAGAAAATTGTCTGGTTATATTTGTAGTTTAGCTTCAACTTAATGGTTTGTGCTCTTCCCAGATGGTTGACCTCTTATATTTGTCTTCTCTTCTTTACTTGGTAAAAACTTAGATATTCCTGTTTCTCAGCCTCCAGTTACGCAACTGGATGAATATGGTGCCCTTGTGCATGCTGGGCGTTGGGGACTCCATGGTGTTTCACTTCCAGGGAGGGTGACTTTTGCACCTGGAAATGTAGGATTTTCGACTTTTGGTGCACCTCGTCCCATGGAGGTAATTATAAATTGTAGTTCCGTTGCCATTTTTTTCCTTCTCTGTGACTGGCGTTCATACGAGATAATTGCATAAACAGTCACTAAACTATATTACGTGTATCCAATTTGGTAGAAAACCTTAATTTGTATCAAAATGGGTACTGAACTTGTGGTTTTATATCAAAATGGGTGCTAAACTTATATTTTGTCACTGTTGGTTCTGTCTCAATCTCCCATCCAATTTTATTATGTGACGACTCACAATAGGTTTGGTTCCTGTTGTGATTAATGTTGTACTATTTTGATTTTTTTGCATGGAAGTGGATACAATAAATTGAGATGAAGCCCTGGGATACAAAAAAAATATACTTTTAAGTTTCATATTTTGATTAGTGTTTAATACATAATTTATATAATCTGTATAAGTATATACCATTCTTGATATAGTAAATTATTGTTTAGTACCGAAAATCAATGTTCAATACCCAATTTGATACAAATATACAAGTTGGGCCTCTGAACATTTTGATACATTTAGTGCGAATTTTATACTGATGGAATAGTATGGTGACTCCTCGTGCAATTAGCCGGCTATATATCAAGGCATATGAACGATGAGAGGCAAGAAATGAAGAATTTTTAGTTTTGTTTCTTTTTTTGGCTTTGTCTGGATCAGTGATTTAAAAAGCGCGCCTAGGCGCTGAGCGGTGGAAAAAAGGGCCAGAGCGCTCCTACATGGCTGAGCAAAGCGAGCCTTCG
>JAUEKW010000040.1:1178922-1189056 GCA_032274785.1 Ajuga reptans
ATTCTTATCTATGAGAGGTTTTTAGAAATGGATAATGATGAAAAGTTACATAAGATTGGATAAAGGTGTGTAATTTTTATTTTAAAATTTAAATTTTAGAAATGGATAATGATGAATAAATTTTTAATATTGGATAAAGTTGTGTAGTTTTTATGAGTGTGAGTAGTTTTTAAAAATGGATAATGAGCAATTTTTTAAGATTGAATAAAGTTGAGTAGTTTTTATTTTGAAATTCAATAATATAGTGACATGCGTACTTTTAGAATGACTGAAAAGCTGACATGTGTAATTTTCTCCCTAAATTACTCTAAGGGCGACATCTCATTTCGAAACAAATTCAAAATCCCCTCTCTTTAATAGTAAAGGGAATAAAGATGGATTATCACATTCTAACATTAAAAAAAAAAGAAAAAAAAAAGAGAAAATGCCCTAAAAAGTTGGGCGTGTGAGGCATGGTTTTTCCATAATTTTCGGGCCAGCTTCTTTATGGATAGCATGAAGTACAATGTGGATTTGAAAATAGCTAAAAATAAGGAAACAAATTTTAAAAAAAAAATTGAAACAGGGTTGCAGTTTTAAAACGCAAGCCATGTAAAGTAAAAAAAATAAGTAGAAAGAAAAAAAATTAAAAATATCTACATAAGTGACACGTGTTTTTCTGGAAGAATGGCTATTGAGATGATACGTGTATTTATTCTCCTTTATCATCCTCTTACTTTAATAGTAAAGAAGGATTTGGAAAATTTAATTAAATAGACGGAGTCGCCAGTGCAATAGGCGACATACCGTATATAGCCTATAAGACAGGCGACTGTAATTTTCTTCATTTTTCTTTTTGTTTTGAAGTCGCCCATCTTGGTGGCGACATTAACCCTTTTCCTTTTTCTTTTTCCTTCTTTTGTCGCCAATTGAGTGAGGACTTTGAATTTTTTTTTTTTGTCGCTTATTTTAGAAAGAATTGGAACCAAATAATTCTTTAGTAAACAAATGATTTTAATTCAAAATCAATCCAAAAAAGTGACGGTGCAGTATGATTATTTTTTTCTTCGGGATAGCGGTTTGGAATCTTGAATTTAATAGAACAGTTCAATTCGGTTTGGTTCAATTCGGATAATTGAATATTTTTTTATCTTTTGAACAACAGATTCAATTTGAACAAAATATATTGTCATCTAACTAAAATAAATAATTTTATTACATTGAATTTATTTCCAATTTACTGGTGTTTTGAGAATTATATAATAATTAAATATAAGATTCCTTCAATTGTTTATGTTAAACTTAATTGACTATATAATTATAAATAATTTAATTTTAATTCTTGTTTAAAGTAATCTTTTAGGGATATTTTTTTTAAAATTTATAATTATTATTTGGTTATTTGATTCAGTAAAAATCGATACAGCTCGGTACGGTTAGTACGGTTCTCGGTTCGAAAAATTGAGAAATACTCAATGCGGTTCAGAATAAGTTAAATGGTCAATGGATTTTCTCAATTCGAAACTTGTCCGATCGAAATTTTAATTTAATTTTGATAATTTATAAGCTCCGTGTACAACCTTAGGTGGCCTATCCCTTCTTATTGCTTATTATTCTTTACTAATTATTTGGTTCCAATTGCAAATAGGTGACTAAAATTATTTGTTTACCAAAGAATTATTTGGTACCAATTCTTTCTAAAATAGACGACCAAAAAAAATCGAAGTCGCCACTGAATTGGGCGACTAAAGATGGGAAAAAAGAGAAATAAAGTTAGTGTCGCCAACAAGATGAACGACTTCAAAATAAAGAGAATTGAAGAAAATTAGAGTCGTCTATCTTGTAGGCGAGGCGACATACCGTATGTCGCCTATTCTCCCGGCGACTTTACCTACTTAATTCAATCACTCAAAGAATACCATAAAATGTTAAAAAAATTATGAACAGAAAATATTGTGTCAAAATTGCCCAATTTTGATACAATATAGTAGTAATCAAGTTGATGTCTAGTCAAAATTGTTTGTAATATTTATAAGAGTCAACAAGATTTTGATACTTCCTCGTCCAGTATATAGGCTTATTGAACTCACACATCTAGTAAGGGTCTGTTTCTTTGGCAAACATAGATAAGTTAATTATCTAGATTGGTAAGATAACTTCATATAATATGATAGAAATTATTATCCACTTCCAATATGTACTCAAACTATAATATCTAGATAAGGATATTAACTATCATTATCCACATTTTACTATGTGATATATGTAAATTAAGATAAGAGTGATATTCAATGTTTACTAGGGATATAAATGTCATTTCTTAATGTTATCCCAATTTTTGGGTAACTATCCTAGGGGAGGGTGCTGGATTATTATCCAATGTATTATCCGGATTTTGGCATTTTATCGTTGGTCGGAAGGATAACCTGATTTTTTATTTCCGGCAAAGTAAACACTAGATAAAGTTAGATAAATGTCACTATCTTGGGTTATCTCCCGAAGTAAACGGAGCCTAAATGAGTTAAGTTACATCTACATGGAGTATTTTCAAATCTCAAATAATGGTACTTTGTTCTCATTACCTACAGTTTGCCCCGCCCTAGCCATCTCGATTGACCGGTGCAAACATGCCCTACATAACTATGTTCTAAAATGTACGCGGCCGGAGACAGTCTAGCGACTAGACGGGACCTGGTCAGAGCTAGACGAGGGGTTTTTAAAACAGAGCCTACAACTACAACAAAATTAGACTTTCTCCAATAGTCCAGCTATGATGGAAAATCCAACCTTGCCATAGTTGGACAACACACCTATATTAGTCAATCCAGCTCCATAGGCATCACACAAAGCTAGAAAGTGTAGACGGAGGGAGCAAAAGATGGCCACGGTAACAAAGTACTATCAACGCTGCGAAAATGAAGTAAAACGAAACTAACAGTCCCTAATCACAGAATGTACACCTCATATTTTCTAACATCACTAGGGGGAGTGTCCTCATTTAATCACAAACTAAGAAGATTTGTGGTACTCAGAGGGACCAGGTTGATCATATTTTGAAGTTTGTGAGGAAACAAATTTGATGTATCCTCAAAATATCAGTCAATTCGTGTGCAACCTCAACATTAAGCAATGTCACAAATATAGCAATGTAATCATATGGATTTACTATTAGAATTACAGTGAATGTTGTAATTTATGTCTTACAATGCCCTATTGACAATTCTTTCACAATCTCTACAACCCACCGGAACTGCATATCCAAACATCACTACACGAGAAAATGATTTCAGAAACTCATATCACGATAAAGAAAGAGCCTGTCCAGATGGAAAGCTAAAAAGACGCACCTGGACCATACAACAATTGACCTCCCTTCGTTGTGGTTGCTGTCTATGCCAAACGCTTGTGCTGATTCCTCGGTCTCTGCTTTAAGAGGTATCGTGATATCCAGCTAATATACTTGGAATTTTGCACCTCAAACCAAATCAACTTAGCCTATTCTAGATCCAAAACTTTGGAGACCCTAATATTAGGATATGCTAGTTTGATGAACCTGACCGAATGTTACCATATTTCAATTCTTATTACAAGAAAGAAACGATTATAAGGAATGGCAACAAGAAGAGAAAAAATATGCCAGGAAAATTGATTGATGAAGCATCTCCTGTTAACTGAACAGACCCTGAAAAGCTTCCAGCAGCTCCAGTGCTCGTAGAAGTTAAGTTGGATATGGAAATAGCTTTGCAACTTCCATAGGGCGCACCCGCCTGCAATAGAAGTCCATTCATTTTCATTCTAGTTTTGTGTGTGTGTGTGTGTGTGTGTGTGTGCGTGTTCTCTTTTCGGGAGTGGGGTAAGGTATGTGGACCGCGCAATCAATAAATTTTAAGGGAATTCCAAATTATAAAAGATGCCTTCAATTATTTATAGTTAGAAATACATCCTCCCCACTTTGCATCAGTTCTCGTATTGCCTGAGTTTTGCTATTATATGATTCAGAAAACAGGAAACTTAAAACCCTAACCACCTACAAAAATCTTATGTTGATTCAGTGGAAACTCTAGTACTGAGATACAGAACAGGCTCTCCGAGTCTTTAAAACGAACTTTAAGAAACGAAGCAACTTACTTCATGAAACTGTCACTATAGAGATGTAATGTCTTCCGAGTCTGCTAATATTAAAGTATTCAAATAGAACCATGTTGGCATGAAAGAGAGGCACGCCAAGCACGTATAAAGATGTGATTCTTTGATGCGAGGCAAGCTACTCAGTAGTGTCAATGGCAAAGGTCTCCAGGGGCATATGTTTATTTGTTATCCAGCAGTGAATTTTTAAATGCATGCAAATTGTACATAACGGAACTGATCTATGCCTCGAATTTATAATTAAATATACTTTGAACTCTATCAATTCCCAGCTTCAGCACGAAAGGAAATTTCCATTTGTAGAGATAACTTTCTAGCATATGTAGTGAAACCATTCACAAATTCATTGATCCCCGAACACGAACAGGACAGAAAAAGTCGAGGCATAGAATCATGCATCAACTGTGCTTTCTTAATTCACTAAATATTGGAGCCGCTTTAGGTACAAATAATGGACAAACCTGGCAAGCAGAGACAGTACTACACCCGCATAATGTCTGGCCGTTCATTCGATCCAAAACATCAAATGCACCTCCTCCATCACTTCTCTGCAAATTGATACCAAAATATTACTCAAAATACAATCACTAATATTACTATGTTCAGAGTTTAATACCATGTAAAAGTTCACTGCCAAAAAATTAGGCAGTTGATTCCCCGCGGACTTGTAACAGGTTGCAACCATATCAGAAAGTGGTGCAGAATGCTCTTTGCAAGCCTCATTTTGAACAGGGATAGTTGGAAAGTAGTTCATCAGAAAAAGCGAGGCACTTTTCGAGTTAAGTGGCCTCGATTCTTTCCTGTTTGGGCATGAGCCAGGTACGACCCCCGGATCTCCAGCTGAAACACATTACATAATAAGGATTCATATTCCAAAATCACATCCAATCAAATCCACAACCAACAGAACCGGTCGATGATTCAAACACTTACACTCATTTTCGACCATGTACCTCCATTGATACGCGATTCCTTCAGTTGCCTCTTTTGAAGAATCAGAAGTGAAAACAAGAAGCCTATGGTTATTCTTCACCATGGTGTTAATAGTGGGCCAATCCTCACCTTTTTTTGGCATTTTGGCAACTGGATACCAATACTTGTCCAAACCAGCATCAGTGAACACCCTTGTCAACCCTTTTGGCGTATGAACATAATCCTCGAGTATTATGGTGACAATCTCAGAGGGGTTTTGAGTCAAGAATGCCTCCACTTCTTTCAACGTATTGATTGCTGGTTCCTACTTATTTCATTTCATTGTGAGAATATAAACGGATCATTACAAAACAAAACTATGTGAGACGATAAAATACTAAAGATGAAAGCGAAAGGGAGGCAAGTAGATTACAAAGGCAGTGAAGTTGTAGCATTGGCCACGAAATGAATGACAGAGCCAGATATCATTCTCAAAATCATACATATCCAGCATCAATCCCCTCACTCCATTCTAGACAAAATCCAATTAACAAAACACTTTAGTGATTGATACACACAACAGAAGCAGTCATAAAGTAAAGAAATACATACTCTCAATTGATTAGTAACAGAGTCTTCTTGATTGTAGAAAGTGACTCTTTGGGCACCAGTGAGTGATGGAGCATCCACAATGGAGAAGGCATTATGAGTCATAAGCCATGAGTACTTGTTAAAGGGCAGACCACTAATCTATTATCACAATTAAAACACACATACACACAGTGTCATAATCTCCATCATCCGAAACTATGCAATTAACAGAAGAATTCGTTCTTACAATGGAAGTTGGTAGTGTAGCTTGGCCTCTGATGCAGAAGGGTTGGGTTTTGCCAAGTGAAGGGCAATTTCCGCAGTAAAGGGCAGACGCACAATCCGTTGCACTGGAACACGATTCGAGAAGCTGCGAAAGTCATTGTAAGAATTGAGCTCAAAATTGAAGAAGAAAGAGGGATCCGCAGAGAAATAGGGAAGAAAGAGACCTGACAGTCGCCATTGAAGCAAGCAGTAATGGTGGATATGAAGAAGAGAGGCAAGAGGGAAAGATAAAGTGCGGAGCTGCTGCATGTCTCCATTCTGCGCACCGCAGAGAGAGTGGGGTGTGAGAGAGAGAGACTAATAAATTAAAGTAGAGATCAAATAAAGGGGAGAGAGCATAAATTGTTAATTATAGAAAGTCCTCCAACCACAAAGATTGTGTTTGCCTTTCATTGTGGTTCTAAAACACCTTAATCATTAATCGGGTCGTAAATTGGAGTTTAGAGTCTAATTAGAATTTAACGGAGCTAAATGAAAGCTAGGTAGAAAGTGGGGAGAAACATAGATGGGCGATAAAAGTCTAGCAACTAGATTAAATATAATCAAAATAGGTGGGACTTTTAGAGCAGTAGTTTCAATGTTGCCCTCGGGCTTTACTCTTTAGTCTTCATCCAACTAACAAAAAGGAAACCCAATATAATAAAAAAAAAAAAAAAGATAAAAGAAAAGATAGAAAGTAATTATAGATTTTTTATTTTTTTTATTTTTATTTTGTATTTTTAACACACACGCTACGGTGACTTGAACCCATAATCTATAGTTATAAATAGTGGTGCTCTTACCACTTGAGTTATCGCACTTTGTCTAAGAAAGTAATTATAGATAGTGGTCTTAGACTACAATCTTTACTTACCATTTGTTAGGCAGAGAATTTGACAAAAAAGGTGAGAGAGAGAATAGGCCAGGTGTGATCTTTATTTCCCATTTATTAGTCTGCATTTTAGTTCCCTTCTACCAATTTTGAGCTACTTGTTGTAAACAAGGATAAAAATATCTTCAATATTTTCAAAAAAATTAGTATTTCTGACATTAATCTATGGGACAATTAATATTTTTATATGTCAATTTCAAATATGCCGGTGAATGAATATCAAATTAATGACAGTAAATATAGTTAATATTCCATGAAATATATGGGAATGTCGATCAATATCGATATTGGTTGGATCATATATCAAATTGGTCAAACTTAGGTTAAATGTCGGTACATATCAAGGAAATATCGAGGAGCAATCAGTGAATATCAAGATGCTAACATTGAATTTTACTATTCATTTTGCTAAAAATGTAAATAAAATAAGAAAGTAATAATCTATATTAGAATATATTTTACAAGCATTGAACATATAAGGTTGTAGTTTCGCGTGAAGTTATTTTTAGATTCTTTGTAACACTATATACCAATTATATGGCGTATTATTGATATGTGTCTTATTATATTTTTTTTTTAAAACATTAAGGTAAATTTTCATCATTTGTTAGTGTTCGACCATACTAAGTCTAATATTAATATATTGATAAATCCACCAATATTTACGTAAAATAAGATACCGATATTTTTATACATGCTGACATTTCAATCCTTGTTTGCAAGCCACTCAACTTAGACAGTGTTTGCATGTGATTTTATAAAGTCATTTTGGACTTTTGTTTTAAAATTGGAAAAAAAAAAATCCCCGATAAATTTTCACAGCATTGCTCCGACTATAAACAAAGATAACCTAAGGGAATATTTGGATAAGGATGAACACATTCGGATGGGGATGTGTCCATCCAAAATGTATATTTGTATTGAGATGGAGTATGGTGTGATTTTTACTGTAGATGTCAAATCAATAAGTTGATGAATGGTGATTTATATTATTATATTGCAAGAAGTGATATGTAATATTGGGGATATTGAGTTTATATTATTATATTGTAAAATGTGGTATGAATAATGATTGATTGATTATGTAATAAATGAAAAGGTAATTTGTGAAAGATGGTAGGGTTTTGAATATAGAATATGCTACATTTGGAATAGAGCACACCCTCCTACGTTTCAGTTCAAACATTCATGCAGAGAATTATCTGTTTCAGGGGAAATTCTTGCCTACATCTACGAATAGTGCCCACACTCCATTGGGTGCACGTCATATGGTAAAAAAAGTGAAAAGAAGTTGATTTTTTATCTATGTATCGTACATCTAGTGGAGTGTCGACACTACCCGTAAATGTAGGTAAGAACTTCCCATGTTTTAGGGGAAGTTCTATTCTACCTTTGCAGGCATTACCTGCACACAGGTAAAACTTCTCATGTTTTAGAGAAAATTATATTCTATCTTTGCACGCACTATCTACATTCCATTAGATATAGAATTTTCCCAATTTCAGATTGGGTACGAAGTAAAGGATTTTGGTTGAACGTTGGATTGGAAAGAAAGAGAAATCCGACACATTTGGTCGGCCTGACATATGAATCCTCCCACGTAAATAATTAAGCACTACTTAACTATGATTGGAGCAGGTAGGGTAGGGTGGTGTTCACGTGGTGGGGCCCTTCCAACTCTTTATTACCAACACCCCTCCCTCCATCAATGTTGCCACATTTTACCGTATATAAAACACACCTTCAGCATTTCTGTGGAATTTATACCACACCTACATTTGATCTTATTCAGCAGCACTGCGTTGCAAAAAATTAATTATAGTCGTAGTTGTAATATTTGGCTACCAAAACAGCTTGAGAGTACCAACCCACCAGTCACGTACTCAGAATTTTTTTTAAGAAGTTTCATCTATAAGAAAATTTTAGAGTTCATATCACGGGAGTAATTTTGTTTTAAGTATACTATAAGGTTAGAAGATAAATTTTAGAAACTCTAAGAATGTTAGAAAGTAAAGACTTACATATAAGCTCTAAATTTTGAAATATTGGATAAATTACATTAGAAAAATATAATTTTAAAAAATCTAAAAGGGTGGACCACCACTCTGCGCCTCATAAATCTGTCCATGAGCCTCAATATTCAAAACTAGAAAATACCAATAAAGTTGATAAGATCAATAAATTGATTCAATTATAAAAAATAAATAATCAAGATATAATGTTCCTATTCATTTTATTATATATTTTCAAAAGTATTTACCTCTATTGCTTATACTTAAAATATCAAGGTTGCAGAAGGCGGAAATCAGTGGGCGGACGGTTTCCTGCCGCCTAGCGCCTAGCCCGCCTAGAGTTCTTTATTTTATTTTTTTATTTTTTTATATTTTTTTATATAAGTATGCATATCTAAGTTTTTGAAATATGAAATATCGAATATAAACCAAAATATCATATATCAAATATAAAATCGACAAAAACACATATATAATCTTAAACGACGTTGTTTCGGACATTTAAAAAAAGAAAGAAAAACAACCGCCTAGCCCGCCTAGGCAGCGATTAATGCCAAAACGGCCCAAAGATACCGATTTACTCAAAATCGGATCGGACGACGTCTGCCTAGCGCCTAGGCCATGTTTTGCAACATAGTAAAATATATCCATCAACTAATATTAAATAATAAAATTACTTATTTATTTAATTAAGTTATATTAGAATCGACTAAAATACATCTATATAATAACAATTTTTCATGACTCCAATATACTCCCTCACACCCAAAATAATTGTCATTTTAGCAATTGAGACTTGTCCCAAAATATTTGTCATTATAGGAATTCAAGAAATATTTTCCCCAATCTTCCAAAATTGCCCCCATTTATTCTTCCTTATAAATGCTTTAATATTTCAAAGTGGGTATTAGAAACATGTAGAACATTATGTTTAAATATGGGAACATCGATCATTTTGCAGACATCCTTAATTTATGTGAAAAATATTAAAATAATAATTATTTTAAAATGAAGGGAATAGGTCCTAAGTGGGAACGTGTGGGGAATATTGCTCTTGTTTGGACGTGTCTGTAGCATATTCGCTAGAGGTGTCAATTCGGGCCGGCCCGCCGGGCCGGGCCGGGCCGAAAAAAATTGGGCCTAGATTTAGGAGGCCCGGCCCATCTAAATAGCATGTTTTCGGGCTTTCTTCGGGCTTTTTCCGGGCTTTTTTCGGGCTTTCGGGCTTTTATGATTTTATGGGCTTTTTTGCACTTCGGGCCGGGCCTAGTATTTGAAGGCCTAGCCCATCTAAAAATCGGGCTGGGCTGGGCTGGGCCGGCCCGTCGGGCCGGGCCC
>JAUEKW010000040.1:1203230-1216606 GCA_032274785.1 Ajuga reptans
TGTTGTTCATGCAGAAGCGGAAGATTGAAATGGTACCAAAAGTTGTTCGACAGTTTCCTCAGATAAAACCAGTTGCGAAGGAAGCTGGGGAGAATAAGGGTCAGCTGTCTAGGGATCTCTTGGCAGGAGTGAGTATTTCTCAATGCTAACGATGCCTAATTATTTGTTATGTTATATAATAATTTTTCAATGGTAATTTGAACTCCACATATGTATCAGGTTTTTGGGGGCTCTTGATGAGTTTGAGATTTTGCTCACTCAAGATCAAATTTGAAGTTACAGGCTTATGACACACCCTGTTTCATGAATCTAGCTGGTCGAAAGAAGGTATATTCTCATGAGCAATCGAAACATTTTATGGAATCGTAGCGAGCTAGTGGTGCTAGCATAGATTTTCTTTTATTTTTTGAAAAATATTTACTCAATCATTGCCAAAAAAAAAAAAAAAAAAACAGTACATGTACTGAACTATGATGTTGTATCTTGGGTAATGGTAAAACTTTGAGATATGTTTGGATTATTTCTGAACCATGATCTACGATTTCATGTTTGTAATGTCCAATTGCGAGATAATTTTTTTTTTCTTTTTTGGTTGTCGTTGGTATATAAAGATTAAAGGGTTAATTACATAAATCAACATGTACTATACGCGTTTTGTCACTTTAAAACTTAAACTTTATTTTTTTCCAATTGCAAGTTGAAGTCCATGTTTTTGTTCACTTTTGCAACCTTCGGTGATAATTTTCGACTAGAAAATTATAAAATTATTTAAAAAATATTTAAAAATCATAAAATTATTTAAAATATTTCTAAGTTATTTCTAAAATTCTATTTTTTTTTTAAATTTTCTGAGAAAATAACTGAAAAATGTTGGAATTACTTTTACGTTTAAAATCTAGGCAATTTTTCGGATATTTAAATGAATTTTTAGAGTTTTAGAAGTAATTTTCAAATATTTTAAGATAATATTATGATTTTTACATATTTTATAAATAATTTTATAATTTTCTCACCGAGTGAGAAAATTATTGTTGGAGGTTGCAAAAGTGAAAATAAACGTGCACTTCAGGTTGCAATTGAAAAAAAATAAAGTTTAGGTTGTAAAGTGATAAAATACGTATAGTACAAGTTAATTTATGTAATTAACCCAAGATTAAATGATCCCACTTTGTATTAATAATTAATAATATCACTAAAATGACATGTAAAAATACTATCAACCAAACTATATGTTACTAAGCAAATCAATAAAATCTGAGCAGTTGCTTAATATAAAAATTGATACTGCATAACAATAGCACAACCGAGTAATAGACAAATGTACAATGACCGTTTGGACATCAGCCTGTTGGACATATCTACATTAGCTGATTTAAAATACATCAAAGTCAATTGTAAAGTTACAAAAGGATATATCTACACTCAGCTCAGCTGCAGCATCCGCCTCCTTGGGTAACTGCATCTCTCCCACCCGGAACCTGAGCCCGTCCATATCCGACTTTGATGCCCGATGACTGCAATTCCAAAATTCTCATTTCATGTAAAATTTGAAAATGAAATGACTCAACAAAATCACAATGTTTAGAATATCTTCAAAATCACAACGTTTAGAATATCTTCAAAATCCCTATTGCAAAAATCCTTGATTAACTTCGACTAGTTACTGCCCTGACGCTAGACTTCAATTAGTCGCCAATGTTCTTTTGGGCTTGACTAGGAGCTAGTCCCTAATTTGTCACCCGACTAACGCCTAACAACTTCTATAACATTGCTTGAAATAAAGGTGGGCTACATTAGGGACTCATAAGTAAATTAGCAAACATGAAACATTTTATATGATGCGCCGCATGCGCGCTAAGAATTAACATTGTTACTGTATGTAGAAAAAATACAAGGTTATCCTGGGCTAATTCTGCACTACCCCCTTGGGTAATACCCAAGGGGGTAGATCTACCATTTATTTCTCATTGATTCAAAATTAAATAGATCAAAGCCCTTGATTATATCATCATATTTTGTTATGTGTGGTGGAGATCCCCCTTAGGTATTACCCAAGGGGGTAGGTCAGAAATTCCCGGTTATCCTGATTGTCTACTAATACTATGTATTACTTCACACACCAACAAATAAGTAAATTAATACATCAGTGATTTACCTCGTTGGATACATCAAATATCCCGTCCTTAATCTTTTCAAGTATCTTGGTGGCTGTGCTAGTGAATGCCTGCACGAAAGATTACGACGTAAAAGAAAATGAGAATTGAAGATTGTTACAGTGATATACAGGTAAAATTAATTTAGATAAACTTCTTAGATTTGCTCCAAGTATAGTACCTCCTGGACATTTTGGGCTGTTCTTGAAGAAGTCTCCAGAAATAGAAGTCCGTTTTCTTTAGCAAACTGTTCTCCTTCCTCTTTGCTTACAGCTCTTCGGTGAGAAAGATCAGTTTTATTACCTACAAGCATGATTGTCATATTTGGATTTGCATGCTGCCGAGCATCTTCTAGCCATGTTGGAAGATGATTAAACGTCTCTCTCCTGACAAAGTATCGCAAACTCATTTCAGGGTAATAGCTCATTCATATCATATTAAAATGTTATTGATTTGATGCGAGGAGAGAGACAGACCGGATATGTATGGGAGCAAAAAAATTAACCCGGAGGACCATATTATAACTGTTCTCTCATACGGCCACTATAACCATAATAAAATCCCGATGTAGGAAAAAGACCGTACATGCCTATGCTTTCTTTACTTTCAAGGAAAGAAGAAACTTCTGTTGATATTCCCGTTCGATAAGGGTAAAATAGCATAACTTTGCCCAGAATAGTAAGCGTACTAAATGAATTTAGTATAATTTGTTCATAGATAGTGCTGATAATGATGGTCTACATAAGCAAACTCGAAGGAGAAAACTGAACTTGTTACACCGAAAATTACAAACCTCCCAATCATAAAAGATTAAGGTGTGTTTCGACCGAGAGATTTGAAATTCAAGGATTTAGGATAAATGGATTTCACATCCACTCAAGAATAGAGCTGGATTTGAAATCCACCAAAATCCTTGACAAATAACTCAAAATGGAAATTATGGATTCGAAATCCATGACAATCCGAACAACATCAACGGATTTGCTAATATGAATTTCAAATCCATCATCAAATTCCTCCATCTAAATGCAACCTAAGTTCATTATAAGCACATAATTACATTAAAAGGTAAATGCTCAGAAGGAAGACACATATATACAATTAATGCAATGAGCATTGTTCCTTACCTGGTAATATCGTAAACGAGAAGCGCACCAGCTGCTCCTCTATAATACGATCTAGTGATGGATCTGAAGGCCTCTTGACCAGCCTATACCAAGGTAAAAATACAGTGTAAACCAAATGTGATTCTCATATATCGCAAATAACAATACTCACACATAGTAATTAAATATCGAAATTATATTACAAGTTTACAACAAAAGAATCATCAAAGCCTATTTGGGGCAATTCTTAAACCCCTAACAGTCCTTCCCAACTATGGCCAATGTCTGCAGGCATTTGGCAACAAGGAAGGATCTAGGAATTAAACTCAAGGGGGGGATCTTTTAGCCATAAGTAAAGTAATGGACTAAAATTTAATGAAAAACTCATATATATCAAGATTTTAAATTAAAAATTTATGCTAAAAACACACATAATATTTTTTTTTGAATTTTCAACAATGCAAGGGGGGCGAATGCCCCCTCTTTCCCGAAATCCATCCCTGTTTGGCAAAACACACAAAGTTACTTCTGATTGTTCAAAAACAGTCTGATCTAAAAAATGCTAAAAACCTGTTTGTTTAGAACTAAAACACTTCCCAAATTTACTCCCCAACAATATCAAATTGGGATATAATCTAAACCGCCACACAGAAATCAAGCTTAAAAATCAGAGAAAGAAGACATATTGATGAAAC
Source organism: Ajuga reptans (assembly GCA_032274785.1). Classification (NCBI taxonomy): domain Eukaryota; kingdom Viridiplantae; phylum Streptophyta; class Magnoliopsida; order Lamiales; family Lamiaceae; genus Ajuga; species Ajuga reptans. The sequence goes on from JAUEKW010000040.1 coordinate 1,207,185, forward strand.
TAAATAAAAAAAGAAGAGCACAAATTAGATGTATTACAGTGTCCCAAATCTGAAGCTTAATCGGCCTGCCGTCGATAGTAACCATTCGAGCACCGAATTCAACTCCAATTGTGAGATCATGCACCGGCTGAAACCTCTTGTCAGTGAATTGCAAAAGCAAACACGATTTCCCTACACCTAATGAACAAAATCAAATTCAACTAGGGTTTTAAGGCGTAGAAAAAAATTAAACGGATAATTAAGGAGTGATTAACGGTTTGTTTGACCTGTGTCGCCGATGATTATGTACTTGAAGAGGTACTCGTATGACATTTTCCTCCAGTACGACGGCGTTTGCGGCGGTAAGCGAGTAGAATTTGAAGAAGAAAAACTTCTCTCAGCGTCGAGTTTCAGAGAATTGCGTAATGGAAGGAACAGGAGGAAGCATCGGTGTGTGTTAAATAAGTCATTTCTTTTTTTAATACAAATCTTAATTGAGAAGATAACGCATGAGTGTGTTTTTACTTTTTAGTTGCACATAAATCAATCGAATGTAAACAAATCGAGTCGAGCTGAATTTGTAGGTGTTCGTGTCTGATTTATTTATTTTTAATTAAATTTGAATCGAGCTGACTAGTGTTTGACTTTATTCAATAACGTATTTTACCATATTCGTGAATATTTATGCTAGTAAACAATTAATTATTTTGTTCACGAATACTAAATGGACATATATTTTCCTATCCATACAAGTAAACAAATTTAACTAAATGCTCACTAGAATAATATGTAATATAATAATATTAGATTATATGTAATATGAATATTGTTGTTTTTGTTGTTGTTGTTGTTTATATTATTATTATTGCGATCATTATTAACTAGATCTTAAACAAACTTTTTCTCGAGTTATTAATAAACGCGTCAATCAATGTTTAAACTCTGTTCTTTTATATAACGAGCATAAAAAATTATTCATTTATTTAAATAACTCTATTTCATTTACAGCCCTTACTGAGTTACACAATTCCTATAAGTAAATGAATTACGTATTCCATTTTTTTTTTACCAAAATACTCCTCTATTTATCGTGGGCACGTGTTAATGTCGTTTTTCAAATGCCTGTCATATTATATAAAACACTTGTACCCCTTACGTGTCTTATGGGCCTTGCTCTCTTCAAACTTCAACAGAGACTTTTGGGCCGCCACTAAACATCAGCCCATTATCATTACCAACATCCAAACAAAATACAACATTAATCCATTGATTACACCAAGGGAGTATTTTTGCTTCGGTTTGAGCCCAAACACATAGAGAATCCCAGTACGTATTTGTTTTTAATAATTGAGGGGGTTTAACATAACTTTTTTACATTCTTCAGCTATTTTTCTCAGCAACTTTACTTCAGTCAACAGTGTCACAGCAGGCTTCAATCCCAACCAAACACACCCACAACTAAATAGAAAAAATATAATAATAATGGAAACTCGCATAATCTTTTTTACATCAATATTGTCCATTTAGTAACGTATTTAGCAACTAAATTTCAGAAACAAGAATTATCTGTCTTAAATGTCATATTACGTATGGAAATTCGTGGTAAATAAATTTAGAGAAAAAAAAAATTCGTCTCTAGATTTTGGCAACCTGCGTCACGTCACTACTTTAATTTAGAGATAAATATTATGTGATAACGGATAGAATTTTTCAAATGCAACTATTCAATATATTATGATACGTGAGGAACACTATTTCCCAATATACGGATATATATTCTTAGTTATTTTAAGATCTATATATAAACATTTGAAATTACATTTGTGGCTCATTTGGTCGCCTTATTAAGATAAGGCGTGAGTAGCTATCATTAGATAATTTAGCAGGTTTATGGCTGATAGTATTACATATCATATATGTGGTAGAGTGTGGCACTCTAATTAATGAAAAACGAGAAAAGAAAAAGACACTTGTTCCCTTCACTTAAAAGTTCCACTTATATCAAAGTTATTGTAGCAGGTTGTAGTAGCTATATGGCCGATTTGGCAAGATTATAAAAAAGGGGTAATAATAAAATACTACCGGATCTCACTTTACCGAACTACCAAACAATAATTAAGACATGCTAATATTACTATCTAGCCCTTACAAGTGCCATCAAATGAGCCCTAAGTCTACAACACATCTGCCTTCCTGAAAAAATAAAAATAAAAATAACAAACAAATTTGTGTTTTAAATTTGCTCAATATCCAGCACCAAGCCTCTTTTGAAATCCAAGTAAGGGCATGAAATTGGACCATCTTCTTCATTTGTTTTCCACCTTGCACAAATTCAACAACTATTATTGAGAAATATAGTAATTATATCAATTAGTTAATTGTTACCACACACTTTGATGGTAATATCCTCAATTTCAAATGATGTTTTATTTCATATTCCAACATCAGCAGTACACACCGCGTATACAAAATGAGATTATGAAAACTGCGATATATATTAATAGAGTTGGAATATGAGATGAAGCACTGATTGGAATATAGGATCTTATTTGCAAACTGTGGCCATAGATGGGCATATGGGGCATCATGCAGTAACATTGAGAGTTCCGTTTCAAAAAAATTATGTCAAAAAATGAGAGTCTTGTTCCACAATTCTATGTATCATTTTATCAATCCGAGTGAAAAACTGAAATATTTAATTTCAGAACAGTTATATATGATTGAATAAGGCAAATAAAAAAAAATCGTATAGGTGTGGATTGATAGTATTTAGAGAGTAGAATTTTCATCAAATTAACAAAAAATAAAACGTTGTAGATTTTAAAACAATCTCTCATTATCAGACAGAGGGAGTATAAAATATAAATTAAAACAAAGAACTACAAAATTTTTTATTTTATTTTTTCCGAGTTTTTGTTTGAAAAAAAGTATGATATATATGTGATTAATTAGAGTTGTACCTAAAATTGAGAACAAAATGGTGAAGGAAAAATGCAATCTCCAGTTTGCCAATTTCTGCACCTGGACAAATCCGCACTCCACCACCAAAAGGGGTTACTTTTCGACTAGTTGATGCATCCTAGAGAGAGAAAATGAGGAAAATTAGTCAAGATACGTGACAAAACACGTATAGAACAGGTTGATTTATGTAATTAACCCAATTTATATATATAGTTATATAAAAATATAAAATTAAAACGAAAAACAAATTTGGAAAATGTACAACATATTAAGTCTAGGGGTTCTAGAAGTAATCTTGACGTTAATTAGTGTTTGCTAAATAATCATTTTTTACCAATTTATGAAAGGGTGTTTACAAACTGATGTGTATAGCCAAAAATGGCCAGAATTGTATAAACGGTCCTCCTTGTGTCTAGAAAGGCCCAATAGATTTATCTCGTGTTGTAAAGGTCCAAGTACCCAAATTCCTAAATAGATTAGGATAAAGTTAATCAAGGTGTATGATGGGTTCTAAACTATGTTTAAGCTCACTAACTGTCCCATAAATCCCCCACCTGTTCCATTATTTCCCTACGCGATATAATAAAATTATACTTTTCTCTGGAATTATTATTATTATTGCAATTCACTGTGATATAGCATCACAAACCCTTTTTGGGGCTTAACGTGATTTTAAAGTGTTTGTGTGAAAAGTAAGCGATTTTAAGGAAATAATATTGTTTGCAAGTATCCTTAATTAGATCTACTCGCTTTTTCTATTGAGATAAAATAAAATACGAGATTGAAATACGAGGGTGCATAACATACAGCCCATCTCCAAGGGTTAAACTCCAAGGGGCGTTCATGGAGTTTGGGATCAAGATGTGTAGCTAACATAATAGGGAGCACTTGCCAACCTGCAGGAATGATATATTCTGCAATATAAAATAATAATTTAATTAAGGAAATAATTATATGTCTGAATAAATACATTAATAAGTATAACCAAGTTCTTGAAAAAAAAAAAAAAAAAAAAACCCTTTGAACTTAACATCCTTGAGAGCTTCCCTGTGGACAAACTTAACTAGATTTCCACAACGCAAAGCTTCGTCAATGACCTAAAAAAAACCACATTAATGATGTACTATACTAAATAGTATCAGAAACAAGAGTAATACTTGTGTATGACCGTTTTTTATAAGATTATAATTACTTTTATTATAATCTTATATTATTTTTATGCAAAAAGAACTATTACTTTTTAATTGTTGCTTTTGATATAGAGGTCAACACAGAACGTAATATTCTTTACATAAAAAATATTATTTTTTTATAGTACCCCGTCTTATGGAAATAATTCCGTTAGACGGTTTTATTTAAATGTTTGCCCGCAAATAAAATACATCCCATTGTGTTGTAAAGAATATCAATCATCATTTGAAGTATATAATTTATAAAATTTTCATATCCCAACATTATATCATTCTCAAAAAACATGTTTCCCCTCTTTTTAATTAATTGTAGATATAATTAATAAAGGATATATTTGGGTAATTTGTTAAATGTAAACCAACTTTAAAATGGTAGTTGCAGTTGATAAGTATAAAAATATAATTTAGAGAATAAATTGTTAGTACATGAGAAGTAAACTCCATTTTCTTGTAGTCTTCCCAATTCAATGGCTCTCCATCCTTCTTTCTCTTTCTCAATGCCTCGTGCTCTTCCTGCATTATGATAATAAAATAAAAAAATTAAATAAATATTCTTTTAAAAAAAATCCTAAGAAAATCTGAAGTTGTAGACACCTGTGGATACCAGATGGGATGGGATCCTCTGTTCTATATACGGTGTCCCATCTAGTATTCCACTGATGATGTTACGAAACACATGTGACACATAGTCGTTATTTTAGAATATCATATGGAACACTATACGAAGTAGAGAATCCTATCTAGATACTAGATGCAACATGTACAAATAAAATAAAATACGAGATGATATTATATGCTACCTCCATTAATTTTTAAATGCAATTTTAGTTTTGGATAAGAGAATTAAAAGATAGTGTATATTTTTTTTTCCTTGACTCAAATCCCTTAATTTTCTCCTCCTATTTCTTTTATATTATTTCTCTTTCCATTAATTTGTTTTTATTGGTAATAGTACAGTTGGTAATAGTGTAACTGTGTAAGGTAAGGTATTAGAGGTGAGTCCACTATGTAGAACATAACTTATACGGTTTTATTATCAATAACAAAAGTTCGAAAGGTCTAAGGAACTGATGTTTATTTTTCGTTTTTTTAAGTTGATCAGTTTCTGTGTAATAATATAGTAGTGTAGACTATAAAATTTCAACTAATATCAATTAGGATATTATATATATTACATGCTTCATATTTGCTACACAATATTTAATTCATGATACATGCTAATTACTGACATCATCTAGTACATGCAGTGCTTGATAAATATTGTAAAACACAATACGAGATATACAAATGTAACTAGCGATCTCATGAGTACTAATAGGGGTAGTGTTGAAAAAAATAACAGAAAAAAAAAACTAAAAAAATATACAACTAAAAAAAACGGAGGTAGTATATAATTTTACCCGAAGTGTTTGAAGGGAAGATGGGGCCTGAGCTAAAAAATAGACGCATAGAGCCATTAGCCCTGAGGTTGTTTCATAACCAGCAAAAAAAATGTCCAGCAAAACTTGCACTTTTTCTTCATCACTTAAGAAATCTTTTTCCAATAGTTCATCTAAAAAATATCCTCTCACATTTGCTGCAATCTCCATTTTCTCCCTCTTTTTTATAATCTCTTTTAAAGTGGACGAAATCCTCTTTCTTGCCTGTACGTTGAAAATGTAATTACGTATGATTGAATGAGTCAAATCAAAAAATAAAATACGTTGAATAAGTGTGAACTGATAGTTATTAAAGATTTGTATTTTCATCAAATTGATAAAAAATTAAAAAGTTTGTACATTTTTAAATAGGACTCTCGTTATTATTACCTTGACGGCCTTTGAATAAGCATTCCCTGGAATGTTTATAGGCACAGAAACAAAGCCTTCCATGAAAGTGAGGAAATCTCCAAGAATTTCAGCAGATAGAGGATCCTCAGGTTCAATGCTCACCAGACTTTTCAGCATAAGATAAAAAATTAACTGCACGGAAATTATGGGACGGAAAGTGATTTTTAGCCCTTTATTCGAAAATAAAATATTTAAATTAATCATAAGCGGTACCTGTTTTGCTTCTTTGAAGAAAAGAAGTTGGCTCTGCGACTTCCATGACTCGATGAAGGCAAAGGCCAACTTGTCGATATAACGAATGAAATCGGGACTCGATTTCGACGCGTTGATGAAGCTAAGTGCAACACTTCTTAGCTTCTTATGCTGCTCGCCTGAGACGAGCAGTATCGAAAACTTTCCAAGAATATCATGAACTGGTTTAGGATAACTGCTTTGGAATAACTTCCCTTCGTTTTGAAGAATAAACACATTTAGGTCATGATCACAAGATACTATTGTTCGCCTCCCAAATAGATGCGACTTGAAAACACTTCCGTACCTGGAAAAAAGAAAAACGTTATTCTGTCTCATATTTCAGAATAACCACCACGTATTACATGTATCTAGCGACGTTATTAATTTAGTCTTGACAGGTGTAAAGAGCAATATGAAACACAACATATAATAGGAAATCCATCTTTAAAAAATACGGGGCTAAAATAACATTCCGCTCGTTTGATTTTCATCCCAAAATTTGTTGGTTTTTCAATTTCATTCCATAATTAAAGAAATTGCTCACATTTAGACCAATTTCCGCCACCGATAACCAAATCGGCCGGAAAAGCGCACGTAACTGTCACGTGAAATCACCTTTCATCTCATAACTTTCCGTTCATCGATTCTCGTCCCAAAAAAGGCCAACGTCGATGCCACGTTAATTAAGTCGGCCGGAAGTTGATGTCAACATGTGCTTTTCCGGTCAATTTGCTCACCAGCAACGAAAATTTGTCCAAATGCAACAATTTCTAATTTAATTATGAGACGGAATTGAAATAGCAGCAAATTTTCGAATGAAAATCGTACAAACAGAAAGTTATAAGACGAAAAGTGTACATGTGTGCACATGTTTAGTACAATTTATATACCTAGAGCAATGTTGTTGCAAGAAAATGCCCAAAGAATTAGATTTATGAGGCTTGAGAAAGGAAATAGTTTCTCCAATGAATGGCCAATGTAGCATTCTTCCATCTGGTAAGCCTGCAGGTTTTTTTCTGAAAATGGAGAGAGAAAACATAGAGATAAAAGCAAGTCCTAAAAGGAAAGTAAATACAAGCAAAAAACCAGCCATTTTATTGTCAAATGTTTCAAAGAATGCATCTTATATAAACACACACATATATACTTTTACTTTCTAATAGTTTCCGTCTAACTTTGGTTAGATCTCGTTTAGGCACTAAACCGTCATCAGTTGTTTACGATTCTTTCCCACTTAATCCCTTATACGCCCCGTTTAGTCCATTTTAAGCCTTAACTAGTCGATGGACACCAATGTACATCGACTAGGTCAATGCTGCTCCTAATTTATTCACGAGCGGGAGAAGAAAAGTCGATTTGAAAATTGTGTGCCAATATATCTGGAAGGTCAAAGGTCATGGCTCCTAATTTATTCATAGTTTGAAGAATGTAAACTATAATAATTTTTTAATTGTTTTTCTTTTAGTCATTAGAGTTATCATAATATGTGCAAAGTAGGAAAACAAAAAGAGACATGTATGATGTAACATTGTATTTCACAAAAGGCCATTATCTGCATAATAATGTTCTCATTTTGAATTTATTTAATTTCTATATATATGTCAATTATATATGTAAAATATAAAACATTATACATAAGCATTTGTTCATAAAATAATACTAGTATATGACTTTTTTTTTGGAAACCAAAATAAAGTACTACTACCATATTTTTTTAGATGCAATTATAGGTTTTATAATTTGTTTATAAATAACTGACCTTTTAGCTTCTTTTTACATTTTTTCAATACTATCCGTGTAAATTAATGGAAAAAGATAAAATAAAGAAAATGAGATAAGAAGATTAAGGAATTCGAGGGGAGAGAGAAAATTTAGATAAAAATTTATTTTGTCAGTTTGTTCTATAATGAGAAACCAATCTAGATTATCTCTTTCTATTTTGAAATTGAATGCGTAATAGTCAGCATTAGAATATAATTATTCTCATTATACATTGGTTTCATATACTTATCCGAAAATGGGGTTTGAAATTTTGAACACACACAAAAAAGGGAAAACGTCTATTTCATATTCTGATTAGAGGTGGCAATTCACGTTGCTGAGTTATACCGTATTTTGAGGCGGGACAAAATTTTATTAGGCCAAATTTGGTGAGTCCAGTTCATTTCTAAAATACATCCACAATCTGTTGGGACACGGGCTCATCGGATTGAAATGTTGGGACCAATAGTACTTCAAGTTAAGATTCATATGGTCTAACTCATCTCAAATGTCAAGTGGGTTGGACTGAGTCGATTTTCTCACCTCTAATTTTGATAAAAGGTGTATTTCTATTTGCTATCTAGTTATTTCATAATTTAATTTAAGCTTAATAGATTTTATATATAATTTACCCCTTTCCTCGATCTTCTATTACCCAATTGGGCGTTTATAGTCACTCATGGTTTTGGGCTAAGCCCAAGTTTAGAAGGCCAGTGTTTGCTTCAATTTCAATCTTTTTTTAGAAAGGTTTTTCTACAGTATATATAACAAATAATGTTATTTAAAATAATATTTTATATTCTTTGAAAAATAATATTATGTTTTTCCAATACATATATATATATATGTTATAAAAAATAATATTTTTATTTTATACTTCAATGTTTCAATATGCATCACGTGTATATATTATTAATAAATCAAGGACGGAGCCAAGATTTCTTAGTGAGGGGGGCGAAATAATTTTTTGGGATATTTATCAAAAATTTTAGAATTTGAGAGTGGCGAAATCCGGTCTTTAACTACAGTTACACTATATGTATATACACCGTAGTTTTGTTAAAAAATTTAAGAGAGGCGGTCGCTGCTGCCAGTTCCTCTTAGCTCCGTCCCCGACTAATTGCATATACCTATCCAGAAAATAGGACCACGTTTGGTTCTTATACAATTAAGTAGTTGAGAGGTTTGAATGGCGTATTCAAATTGGAGTTTTCAGAATCCACTACCCACCCTATTGCATTCAATGTCATTAAAATAATACGGCCCACTCTATTGTCATTTTTATAGTTTTATGTATGTAATAATATTAAGGGTTAATTGCAGTAACCCCACCAAGCTATATATCAGTGTTTTTGCACATAAATTATTAAAAAAAAAAAAGCAAAAACTTATATGCCCCCGTTGCATGGATCTTTTTATATGCAACGGGTAGGATAATTCTACCCGGTCCAAAAGGTATTACTTTTCT
>JAUEKW010000040.1:1217354-1232339 GCA_032274785.1 Ajuga reptans
TGAAATTGACTGTTCATCGGGTTTTCTCTAAATCCAACCCAAAGTTTGAGGAGAATACTCTGCAGTTTATACAACCGTTTTTGCAGACGTCGCTACCGTCACCGCTGCCGCCGGCGTCGCTTTCGTCCCCGCCACATACATCCCTGGAGTTACCATTACTGCCTGATTTTTTGGTGTAGGGCTCCATGAATAACATTCCCTGATTTTTTTTTTTCCTTGTTGTCAAATTAATGGAAATTTGGGCCATTTAGGAGAGAGAGTGTTTTGTAGCAAAGTCTTCTGATTCACTGCGCAAGTGGAAGTAGCTGTAGGTTCTTGTTTTCCTCTAATGGTTGAATGTTCTCTTTGAAGAAAGTAGGGGGAGAGAGAGAGAGAGACAGCTGACAAAATAGGAGGAGAAAAACCCGACCCGACCCGTCGGATACCCGCATGATCGGGTTTGTAATCGGGTATTATTTGTTGGGTACCTGACCCGACTACCCGAAACTCGCAAAACCCCGACCCGAGCCCACCCCTATACTTAACCATGTTTACGTGTCCGTTCCGTAAAAAGCGAGTTACTTTTATTATAAAAATGTTACTTTTAGTGTCAAATGTATTTACTTTGAGTGTTAACCTTTTATATAAGGCCTAATAGCCAAGAAAAACCAAAATTTATACAAGGCCTTGCAAATGAGTTGTAATTTTGGCCAATTAACCATTTATTGGGAATGTTCTTTAATGAATTATGTATTGCTGCTTAAGAGAAAGTCGATTTGAACTGTTCTTCAATAAATTATGTATTGCTACTTGAGAGAAAGTCGATTTGAACATTGTAGATGTGTATTTCATTAGGATTCCAAAAATTGTCCAAAATCACAAACAATTTTGTTCGAATTCAAGAAATTACCAAAAATCACAACTATTTTGCAAGGTTGTATATAAATTGTCAAAATTAAAAGAAATTTGCTAAAATGGCAAAAGATCGAAAAGGTAAATTAGGTCTTTATACAAAAGCAACAAATTTTAAAAGATAAATTAGGTCTTTTTACAAAAGCAACAATTTTTAAAAAGTAACAGTTATTGTGAAAAAAAGAAATATTTTTATATCAAAAGTAATACTACTTTTTATGATAAAAATAATTTCCGCCTTACAGAAAACGGCTTACCATATTGCCATCTCAAAATGATCCATAAGCAAAAAACTGTTAGGTGGAAATATGGTTAAATTTGAAGCTTTCCCAGAATGGAAATGCCCTTGTTGAAAAGTACATCAGACTCTAAACATGACATTAAATATAATTGATCAAATGACTAACATGTCTCGGACAACGGATCGGATTTTCTACTGCATATTGTGCTTCATTTCCTACTACACTTATATCCATACACGACACGTATGTATCGTTGATGCCACTTTATACATATGTCATGCAATGGTATAACTGCAGTAGGAGATGTAGGACGACTTGTAGTAGCAAACGTTCACTAAATGAGGCTGCAAAAGAATCACAAGTACAGATAGTACAGCTGACGATTTCTCATTCGCTCTTCCTCGAGTCCTTGAGCTGTCCTCTCTTTCTAATTGCGAGGCAGAACTTGAGACGCCAAGCGTCAACAACAGACTCGGGTAAAGAATTCGCAAGAGCCCACAGGAGGGAGTGGGGCCAGTAAGGCGTGCAGCGTGGCTCATAGCCGATCCAACGCAGGGCAGCACGAGCGTAACCATCTGTTGATGGGACGAAGAAGGATGACCGTTTGATCGATGCCATCTTCGTGGCAACATACAATGGCACCTGCAGATGCAGATATTGATGAACTATCCTTTTCAAGATAACATTCCATCTATTGTCTATCCTTAAATACATTATTCCCCTAATTTTCCGATAATCTCACTTACTATCTCTCTGCTTTTTCCATTTCCTAATAACCCTAAGCAATCATTTCATAATCATCCAATCATCAACATTTTCCATCATTGATGTGAATCTAGCCCTATACAATCTCACTATTCATCGGGAATTCTCAATCCTAGGATTTCAAAGGCAGAAATTCCCCGTTTAAGCCTAAACAAAACATGCCCTACTACAAGTTCATTCAATTTTAGGCTTTACAGAACATAAAATGCCGTAGAGAATGAAATGACCCATAAGGGGATTTGGAAAGCTCGACGAATGAGGGGCGAGGCGATTGATCAAGAAAGAGCTCTTGTTCTTATTATAGGATCTCAATAGTTCAAAGTACAAGTTTATAGAAATGCGGGATGTCGACTCAAATATCAACCTCGTCATTATTCTTTTAAGCAGTCCAAGAAAGAAAGAAAGAAAGAAAGAAAGTTTCTTCCAATCAGAAAAACAACCACAATAAGGACTTGATTCTGTATAACAACATACGTTTTCTAATGGAATGCATCAGTCCAAATGATCGAAACACACAAACATTATACCCAAAATTACGTTGATGAGCAAACATACCTGGCACTGCACATCAATCCCGCTTTTCTTGTATTCGACATAGAGGCATCGTGAGAATTGATCGACATACCTAAAACAACAACCACAGCTTACTCAGTGCTACTTTTTCAAACAAAATATGAACATCCTATAAATCTCGTTCAAATTAATATAAAGACGGAACGACAAACGCCATCAAATAATCTGTACACTAAAGTTTTCCATTTTTTCGCACGCATTTATTCAATCAAAATTGACAGTAACACATAAGGGTTGGCATTATTTAATCATCATTCATATTTTAAAACCACCTGAATTATTCAAAACCCAAAAAAAAAAACTCTTCTGTTGGATTCATCCGAAGGTAGCTTCTAAAATAGGCAAAAGAAAGCAATAGCTTTTATTATCAATCCAATTTGAGATTCATCATCCTGAAACAAGTGATTCCACAAGTTTAAAGCTTCATTAAGAGGGTATTTGGCTAAACTTATAAGCATCGAAAACCTTATAAGATGTATGTAAGCTTATAAAATATAAAAATAAGCTCTTATAGTTCATAAGCTCCAAAAAGATAAGTACCGCTAGTCCAATTTATTTTATTAATATCTTATAAGTCACACTCAAGTTACATATTCCACACACATTACACATACATACACACACAATACACATTATACATACTTCCTACACGCAATACACACAATTCACACACTTCACACAAACACCACACACACTTCACACACTAATCAAAATATGTATTTGATGGTAAATTTCAAATTTGTCCACCAAACCCATAGCTAAATTCTTTCATTCAATTGCAAACTTAAAAGCTCTTGAAACGACTTATAAAAGGTTTTGAAATAAGGTTAGATAAGCACCCTATAAATGAACTAAGAAATCAAACATCCACAAGATCAGCTCAGTAAACATCAAAATTCAACAATCTAAACAACCTCAAACATGAAGTCAACCTTCACAACCCAAAAAACAGTCTAAGCATATAGTAAAACAAATGAAGAAAACATGAAAACAATATAGACAGAGAGAGAGAGAGAGTGCTCACGCTTTAGTAGCAGCATAGACAGTATAAAGCGGATCAGAAGGAATAACCATGGCAGCACCAGATCCAATATTCACAATCGCCCCCTTCTTCCTCTTCAACATCCCCGCCAACACCGCCTGCGTAACCTTCGTCGTCCCCTCCACATTAACCTTAATCAAATCATTCAACAGCTTATCATCCACTTCATGGAAGAATCTAGCGTACGGATACGAAACCCCAACGTTATTAATCAAAACCCCAACGTCTAATCCCTCAATCGCCTCCTTAATCCTCGAAACGCCGTCGTCTAGATCCCCGGAGAAATCCACCACCACATTCTCGATCCGGGTCGACCCGTACTTGGATTTGATGGACTCTGATACGTCCTTGAGCTTGTCAGGATTCCGACCGACCAGAACTAGGTTGAGGCCTTTGCTCGCCAGCTGGAACGCCAAGGCTTTTCCGATGCCGTCGGTGGGGCCCGTGACTAGAGCCCATGACCCGTATTTTTTGAGGTTTTTACCGGGTCGGAGGAAATTGACGTAGAACCATTTTGGGATTGAGAGGGCGAGCTTGAGGAGAGAGAAGAAACCGAGAGAGAGAAGGAAGAGGAACCATGTTGGCTGAGATTTGAGGTGTTCGAAGATGCAGTCCGCCATTAGTGAGCGATAAATCTGAGGTGTGGTTTTGAAATGGGCTTATATATAACTGAGAAAAAGTAAGCATTTATTTATTTTTAATTAAAATCATTTATTTTTATCAATTAAAAGAGGTATAACTTTTTTAAAAATCATAAAAGCCTTTCTTTAATTATTATTTATTTAAAAAATAGGAAGAAAAGCAATATAATAATAGGGAGGGTGAGAAGTTAGCAGTTGGAGGGCATTTATGGAGGGCATCAATGTCAATAAATAAAAGGATGGTTGAGTCAGATAGCCTAACAGTTGGTATCTATTATCGATTTAGGTAAACAATAAAATCATTGTAATTACTAATTTTATTATGTTAGAATAATTTTTTTCTTAAAAAAAATCTAAGAAGAGAATCAAATCGAAATCAGTTGAGTGTTGCAACCAATCTTTTGACTTCCATTCAATTCGTATGGGGTTAACTGAATAACAGTAGCCCTAGTTTCAGCATCTCGATGTTGGATCCTCATTAAACATGTTCAGAGGTGTTCAAACGATACGAGCAGTCAATTTCGGTTTAAAAATTTGTGTATGGGCAAACCGAAGCCCAGTGGTTTCGGTTTAAAAAATTGTGTATGAGCAAACCGAGATCGAATTATTGTATACAAGATTTCGAATTCGATTCCGTATCAATGGTCCAGACGGTTTGTTTATATTTTTTATTTTATTTTTGGGTTTTTTTGGCAAAATGTATAATTAGTAATAAAATTAAGTTGAGATTGAAAAATTGTTCGAGAAAATGTTGTTTAAGGAAGTATGTTTTGGACACTTTCAATAAATGAATAAGGAAGTCTCGGACATTTTTATTAGAGGAGGCAAAATCGACCTAATTCACCCAATATTTTAGGTGGACTGGACCATAGCAATCTTAGCATAAAGTACCATCGAGCTGAATAAGTCTAACTCAATTGGTCAATGGCTCGCCAGGCCACAGGAAGGGCCGACAATCATAGTGTATTTTAAGGAGATGAGCTGAGCTAGACTGGTCTTATCAATTTTTGGCCCGATCAAATTTCAAACTTCCCGATCTAACCAGACATATGGCGTTCATCTCTGCATATCTCCCACTACAAAAACAACAATAGCTCTAGTTCCTTTGTTTGAATTTTGACATTTCTCCACACCAATCATTCAAAAAAATCACAAGTACATTTAGAACTTAACCTAAAGCATGCATAAATAAATAAAAAAGTGAAGGATGAATTGGAACCTTTTGTCTTCATGTCACAATATAAATACCAATCTACAATGCACTTGCTTTTGATTACTATCACACAACACAAAGTTGTTGAAACTTGAAACAAGCTTTAAGTGAAATTAGTAATGCTTTCCCCATAAATTACACTTGGGGAGGGATATAGAAATCTGTCGAACATTTGTCACGGATGCCGTTACATAAGAAAGTAAAAATTACCACTCGAGTCAGCCCACTTTGAACTGTATACATATATGTATATATACATATATATACGTTTTCTGAGGCGCGAGTTTTCCATTTCGCAGCTCCAGAATGCATCAAGTTCTCAGAAACAGCAAAGCCAACTTTTCTGCATCAGTACAAAGAAAAACAATTTCTTTTTAGGAATAAACAGTCATAAATGTAGGGGTGTTTGCAAACTGCTCTTGAGACTTGCAATCGCTTCTGTTTGAAACGGAAGTGATTTTTTTTTGAAGTGTTTGTAGACATTAAAAAACAGATAATCAGAATCTGTTTTAAGCTGATTTTCAGAAGCAACAAAAAACCTGCTTGAGACTGATTAAAAGTGATTCTAGAGTCTTTTCTTATAAATTAGTGAACAACTTTTGATTTTGCTACAAACATCAATTTAAATAACTTTTTCAAAAGCACAATCAATCGCAAACTCCCCCAAGAACTCTTCAAGTTTTTGCGGATTAGGATTGGACGTGATTGATGGATTTCAAATACTGTCAATCCAAACAACTACCAACGAATTTCGAATTCCTCCTCAAATGCAACCTAGTTTGTTCAGAATGAATACCTTGCGGGGGTAGTCATAGGATTGGTCATGCTGCTGACGCACATTATCGACCTGCCGTGGCAGCTCAGAACTAGTCCCGCTGCCTTTAGCTTTCTTTTCATCCCTTGCTTTTGCAAAGATCACTGTAAATCCATCAGCTGAGGCTGGATTATTCACGTCCCACTCCCCAAACTTCGGCAATGGCCGACCTTTCTCGTGCTGCACACAACAAACATTGCTTAGCTTCTTTTTATGCATTAAATTTAATTGCAATACATTTCCTACATTCTAACAAACAATAAAGTACACATATATGAAACGACGGCTACAACATTGTGTTTACCAGGTAGAACATCTATGGGGAACGAGGGTATAAGGTTTTGATCTCCATCAATTGCTTCAAGAACTAGCTTTATTCTACAAGTCGACCTACATTTGTCATAACCACTATTGTTATGTATATCAATGTCGGGCGACAGACTAAGACCTGGCACTTAACGAGGGCCTAGACGGGACTGAGTGGGGCATGGACGTGGTTACAGGCAGGAATGGAGAAAAAACATATCCAAATTTAAAATAGGGCAAAGAGGAAAAGGAAGAATTATACCAATCCAAACGAAGAAACTTAATCTCAGCATTCAACAACGATGGTTAAAATAACGCCATATAAGGTAATTCATATACAGAATTGAAGAAAATAAAGGAGAATTAAATCAAAATAAATTAATCGAAGAGACTACAGATGCAAATGATAACATTTCACCCATAAGATATCTATCAGACAATGTATATGATGATAAATGCAAACATTTGATAAATCTGCAATCAAACAAACAAACAACGGAGAAGAAAGCAGTTTTCCGATCGAATTCAAAATAGGAACAGAAATCGGCTTTGAGAATTTGATCAAAAGCAATCGAATAAAAAATTAGGCGGCAAATGTATGATGAAATGCAAAGAAGAAGAAGAAGAAACTTACAGACGTCATTAAAGACTGCAGGCTTCCGGCCTCCGATGGAAGAGAGAGACAAATGAAAATGGATTTTAGAGAGAGAAAGGGAGAGAGATTAGAGATTAAATGAGAGAATTCAGAACGAGTCTTTAGGAGGGAGAGAAAGAGGCAGGAGAGAGAGCAATTTTAATGAAGAAAATAGATTGGATTAACGTTACGATTTTTATAATAACATTTCCAATTTGCCAAATTGTAATCAAATTTCATTACATGATTTTTGGTTGACAAATATTCTTAAAATATTATACCACTACGAGGCACGACGCAATTTGTTTTTTAAAAAAAAATCGGCTTATAATAATTGTATGGCTTAATTGTAAATTAAATCATAAACTTTTACAAAATTGTAATTTTATCATAAATTTTCAGATTTAGCAAAATTAATCATGAACTTAACATATTTTTGCAATTTTAGTCATTGTAAATCTTTCGGTGAAATATTGCTAACTATCCAACCAAATTTTACAGTTTACATCATATATTATCCCCAAATTGATATAATAAAAGTAAAACATATAAATTTTAATGTAAAAATAACGTCATTTTATCTCATTCCGATTATCAACCTATTAAATTTTGAATATCATGTTAAAATTATATCTAACTAGCAATATTTTCATAATTCAAACTTTTATTTATTAATTGTATTTAAAATGTTTGGGACAATATGAATTCAACGCGTAAAAATTGGTCGAACAAGTTAACAAATTTTCTAAAAAGAAAAAAGGGAACAATGACTGTGATCCAAATTGCAAACTTCTGGTAAGTTGGTGATTTAATTTGTTATTTCTAAAAAGTCATGTTAAAATTACAATCTTGTAAAAGTTCTTGATTTATTTTGCAATTAAGCCTAATTTTATTATTATTGGTTTCAAAAAAATATTATTATATTTTTTTTTTTTTTTTTAATTCCAATTCTTTTATTAGAGTCCATTTTTACCCCTTGTTTGTTTGTTTGCAAAATGTCACTTGGTGTACAAACTAAAAAGAACAAATCTTTAGCAACGTGCTTCATTTGAGATAATGAATTTTTATACTAGAAATGAATTTATTAAGATTAAAAATCAAATAACCTGTAAAAATTAGCTTCTATCGTATGTATGTTCGATGTGGGACAAGTTAAAAATGCTCCATAATCCATTGTTTTATAAATGGCCGCATGTCAACGTTGCGCCCACTGTACGATTGTTAAAACATAAGTGATGATATTACTTTATTACATCCGATATTACACATCAGCAGTAAACACATTAACTTGTGCTCGGGTATTTTCGCATCCGATGTAGCCCATACCACACCAGACCTAGTGTAGGAAAGAAGACACGATTGTTACACACACGATTCATCCCTTTCTATTATATAAGAACAGAATCTTGCATAAAAGATTTACCCTGCACATACGAACATTATGACCTTACTCGCATTCCATTTGTTACTCCATGTATCATTTCTTAAATTTCACACAGTTTATGCATGACCCGACAACAAATCGATGCTGCCTATAAAAAACGACTCACATCTGCACCAACCTGCTAGCTAATCACACACACGAAGCAAACCAATCAAAAGATCATGTCGAAATCTTTTATGAAACCTGTTGCCTGTCTGATAATTCTTGTTGCCTTTCATCAGCCAGTGTCTGAAGCCATCAGGGCGAATCCTGGCCGTCAATTCCTTGTCAATCTGCAAACTCTAGAACCATCTGAATACATTACTGTAATTGGTATGTATGCTGCTAAAGTTCAAACCTGAACATTAAATATGAGTTATGAGAATGCTTTTGTGTTGCAGGTTGTAACAATGACTGTGGTATAGCCTGCTGTTATTGTGATATCAGAATACAGCCGCCGATTTGCGTACAATGCTGCCAAGAGCAAGAGGAGCCCTAACTATGCACGTTGGATCTTCTACAACAATGGGTGTAAACTCATGCTGTAAATTCATGCAATTGCAAACTGCTTCTTCCTCCTTTATACTATTTCTTTTTATCCTTCTATAAAGAAACATTATTGTCCAAAACAAATGATCTGGGATTCCCAAGATATACTATACCTCGTTTTCTTCAACCGAAGTAGAGGTGGCAATTCAGGCTGGCTCGAAGTTCTATCGGGGCCAAAAATTGAGAGCCAGCCCATCATTTTATAATACACTAAGATCTGTTCGCTGCCCAACAGGCCATTGGGATATTGTCCCATCATGTCGGGCCTGTTGGACCAGATGATACTTCGGGGCAAGATTCTTATGAACTAGCCCATCTAAAATATCAAGCGGGCTGGGCCTGCACATCGGGCTAGACCGATTTGCGACCTCTAAATCAAGGTTACCAACATAGAGAACATTAAAACCGCATGAAAAATCACTAACCAAAAATTTTATTCATCAGACCAAATGAATCTATAGACTTAAATATTAATCCAAAGCAATATCAACAATTATACACCTTAAGCTGTTTAGTTTCTCCTGCCTTGTTTGGAAGAATCAAGTTTTTTCCAGATTTGAAGTTACAGAAGATAAAAAGAAAAGAAAATGAAATTGCAATTCACACACAGTTCACGACGAACATCTTCATTTTTACCAAGTAATTCCGTAATGGCCAAATCAGACTCTTACAATGGAAAAGTACATGAAGAAGAAATGGTAAGATGCAAACATAACATACAAGATCACCTAGGGTGGTTCATCTGCAAAACCCCGGAATTTTCAAAATTATTCTATCAATGTTTATTACCTATTGTAAGCATGAAGACACCAACTGTTAGGTTCTTGTAAGATATAAGTCTTCATACGGAAAAGCTCAGTCTCAATCAATTACCTGATTCGAGTCACGGTAGAACTCAATGCTTTCTAGAAAGTCCTAGAAACACAGCTGCCGACGAAATCTGAACTCTAAGATCAGCAATGTCAACATCATGACCGCCTTCAACCAAACCCCATCGATCAACCTGTAAATCTTCTTCAAGCCTAATCAGCTCAATTGCTTGCTCAATACTCAATCGGCCACGAAATATTCCAATCGCTATGACCAAAGAGTGGGCAGCTGAAGCAATTGCGTCGATTCCAGCCAATTCACAGTCATCTGTCTTCTTAAGAAGGTTCTCGACGGCATTGACCAGACCCTGCTCTTGCTTGCCACCAAAGAAACTGGTGTACACGATTGGCTTGAAACCAAATTCCGATTCCAACCATTTGATCAGAGGCCCGAATTTCTCCACTTGGAGTTCTGTATATATGTCAATAGGGAGAAAATTAGATAAATGCGGTCAAAATGGTTTTGAATGTCAAATGTGAGCTTGCTGCTACCAAGGCTTTGGTTACGGCTAGGGGTGAGCAAAAATCAGTTCGGCGACTGAACCGTTCTGAGTAGCAGAAAACGAAAACCGAAAATAATAAAAAGAAAATTGAAACCGAATAATTACTAAAACCGAATTAAATTGGTTCAGTTCGCTTTGGAACTCGGTAGGCGAAATAATTCTCATTTGAACTAATAACTATAGTTAGATATACAACTAAGGATTATCAATGCTAAGATAAATACGAAGAGCCATTTGATTGAAAGTAATATACTAAAATCTGACAAAAAGATAAATCTTATAATATATATGCAAACTGTTGGACTAAAATTACAGTGAGGCGGTTATGTATATACATATACAATAAAGAACTCATAATTCGGTTCGGTTATATTGGTGATCTTTTCTAAAAAACCGACCCGACCCAATTAAACCAAAATCTCTAAGAAAATGAAATCGAACACCGAACCTTTATTTCAAAAAACCGAACCAAATAGTGAATTTTGGTTCGATTCAGACGGTTTATTCGGTTTAATCCGATTTTTTGCTCACCCCTACCTCTAAATGCTAAGGCGACCTCATGCCCAAGTACAACAAATAAAAGTAGAGAATTATTAACTCGAATATGCAATTATATGTTTACATCACCACATCAAAGAATCACGTGCTATAGACAGAAGTACTAAACGCACCTCGGAGATCCTTCGTTAAATCATTGTCTCTTGGAGCGCGGCAAAATACCAAATCTTGATTAAATTTTTTCATCAAATTTTCTATTGTCTTAGATCTGGTGACTGGTACTCTTTCCAGTGCAGTACAGGCAAGCTTCATCAGAGGCATCGTAAATGGCCTAATTCCATCTGTTTGCTACAAAACAAACGTTTTGTCACTCAAATGTTAACTTCAAGTTCACCTATTGCAATATGAAACGTAAACCGAAATGTAACTAATTCATCAAATGAAACATAGGATACATAGAACTGCCTTTAAAATGTACGAAAGCATTTGCGGACGAACACACAAACTAATGTGCCTAAATTAGTTAGATTACGCACACATGATAGAACTTAGAAATGGCATATCTTTTTATCTTTAAGTAAAACTTTCCTGTTAGCACTCTTTTTTGGAAAAAAAAAAAAAAACCCATGATTCTACAAAGAATATCCAATAGTACTATGATACGTACTTCCAATGAAATATAATGGCTTCATTATGTAAAAAATCGCGCTCTTTTGGTCAATTATCATTTGCAACGAAACAATTCAAATATAACATAGAAATGTACCACCTTTAGATTTTTTTCAATTCGAAACACCTGAGCTAGTTTCGACTCTAATTGGTAAAGTGAAGCTCAAAAATGGAATTTTCGGCCTACTTAGCTGTAGACGTGTAACTATACGATAGTTTTCAACCTTAAACAAAGATTAGATATGATTAGGTTCACTAATAAATAATCTGGTTATCAACTAATTAGAGGTTCAAAAAAAATGGTACAATTACACGCCTGTAGCTGAGCGAGCCAAGGTCCTAATTTGAGATCCTAATTGGAATCCAAATCTGGGCCACATGCATCGAATTGAAAAAAAATAAAAAATAAATAAATCTAAAGGTGCTGATTGACCAAAAGGTTTTGAATTTTTATGTAATTGATGTACTTGATTTCAGTTTGTAAATTATTTCCTCTCCAATATAATGTATGTGATTTATATGTAGTATGTGATTTAATTTCAAAACCCCACACAAACACAAGGAAATTCAGCATAAAGTACAAACTGTAATGCACCTGGTACTCCCATTCAGCTGCAATGGCTTTAGCTAGGGCTAAAGTCGGGCACCTTAGATTCCTCTTCGCCGGAGTTTTTAGCGTTCTGTAATCGAGCATTACGCTCCACCCGATTCCATCATCTGCTTCTCTCGTCGTTACCTTCTTATAAAACCGCTTTCCGACGATCGAACCGGTCATGAACGACATAGGCATACTCACGGATGAGGTTGAGGATTTGTCGGGGCCTTTGATGTATATGTTTTCATTTTTGTCAGAATTCGAGGTGAGATTCGATTGGTCGGGTTCGTCGGAGGAAAAGGTGAATGAGGACTGCTCGTGTTCGGGATTTCCAGCTGCAGCGGAGACGCTGAGGTGGCGCCTGGTGGAGGTGAGAATTCTGAAGGTGTTTGGGTTGAGGTTTGTTAGGGTTTTCCTCACCATCGACGACGCCATTTTCGCTCAGTGTGTGTGTGTGGGGAGAAAGAGAGAGAGAGAGAGAGGGATGGAAGACTTTTGGGCTATTTTCTCTGGGCTGCTGGTCCAGGCCCATCAAAGTAATATGGTGAAGCTTTGGGCTCAAAATGACGTGGAAACTTGTGGTTTCTCTCCCATGATTATAGGGCTGTAAAAATAGGT
Organism: Ajuga reptans; assembly: GCA_032274785.1. NCBI lineage: Eukaryota > Viridiplantae > Streptophyta > Magnoliopsida > Lamiales > Lamiaceae > Ajuga > Ajuga reptans. The sequence continues at coordinate 1,230,200 of JAUEKW010000040.1, forward strand.
TTTGGCTCGTGGGCTGGACCGCTTCGTTCCGTATAATAGTTGAGTTGGACCGAATTTTTAGTAGGCTGCAATTTTTTGCACCTATCGCTAAATAGTGGGTTTTGGTGGATTTTGGCCTGCTCCGCCTATTAATCCGGCCTGATAGTTCTATATATTGTTTTGTAGAGTCGTACACTATATTTTTATGTTTGATACACGTTGAAAAATAGATGACTTTGCGAACAATTTTTCAATTTGTACTATTGACAAATTGTGAAATAGATTATGAGTTATCTAATTGTCAAATTAACTAGTAAATATATTATTAGATTAATTACGGCCCATTTTTTTAGGGATATATATAGATAGAGTAGTGTTACTACATATGCGCGACGCTAAGCACGCCTCCATTTTTTTATTTGACCTTTGGAAATTATAATGTATTTTTAGACTTGCAGGATATATTTTATGTTTGATAGACGTTCAAATATGCATGAACATTGAAGACTACTTTGATATGTATTGTTTGATGAATGATGAATGATGAGATATATTATGACTTTTCTGATTGTTGAGTTTGTTAATAATTTTTTTTAGGGATTTACTACTATAGTTCTTACATTGTTTAGACAACTAGAACCCTCCCATCGTGCAATGCACGAATTGTAAATGTATCACGAACATATAATAAAAATAATATATTTATATGATTATATTGTAGTACGAAATTCATCATATACCCATCAGTGGGCACCAATTGCCCACCGCTTATGTGGCACGACACATAAGCATGGGATCACACTATAATTTAATTGATATGGTGAAGATAGGTGTATTTTTAGTACATGATCCGATTAAATTATGATAAATTAATCCCTCATTGTATGCTATCAAACTGCAAAATTAAAGAAAATAAATCGGTGATTATAGACTGTGAAATGCTAAATTGAAGGAGGTTGATATTATATGCATTCCATTTTTAAAAGAGTTAGAAGATAATTTAGATAAACATTTTTAATGGCCAAAAATTCGCCGAAATTTTTGGTTAGCATAATCATACCATAAAAATTTATATTTCAAATATCAACACATTAGCACAAATATTGATATTTTCAACTGATTAGCTGAAATTTGTGATTAGCATAATCTTACCATAAATACAATCGATATATACTGGGAGAATATTTTCTAAATATCAACAAATTAGCCGAAGATTTAGTATTCCAAATATTGATATCAACAGATTAGCCGAAATTTGTGATTAGTATAATCTTACCATAAAATTGTTATTTCTAGATTAAGTAAGTGTATTTGGGCGGGAAAATTCAGAAATTACTATTTATAGACAGTTACATTCTATTATTAAGTCAGATTAGTTACAGTTCATGATTTTTAGGTAAATTTATAATTTCTTATAATATATGTATATATACATAAAAAAAATGTGGGTTGGGCCCCCTGACCAATGGTGGGCTGGGCTTGAACGAGATTTTATTTGCCCACTGACATCACTTTTCTTTAACAACTACAAATGCAATTGTAAAAAATAGCGAGTACGAGTATCGTATCCACGAGAATTTGTGTCATGAGGTATGTTTGTATACTGTAATACGTAGTTATCGGCTATCTAGACATGATCAAATAGTGATGTGTTTTGAATTAAACTAAACGTGCAAGAAAACCAATAAACAACAAGCAAATAATGTAAAGTAATAATTTTTTGAATTTTATAAATAAGATAGAATGAAACAAACAACAAACTTATGATCAAGGTGAAAATGTATTCTAGAATTGAGTTCAATTATGCTTCACCAATGACTTTCAATCCCGATTAACATAAACTTTAAAATGAATCCTAGGCTTTTATACGACTATCACAAAATTAGTGCTAAACCTCCTCTCGGAGCAAATAACCCGTAGATTACGCACTAGGATCACCGTCCTAACGAATGACCTCTAATTATGTAACTCCCAATAGCTCAAAAGACTAAAGTCGTCTCAAATACCTCAAACATCTCGATTCTATTGAATATTTAAGCTATGTGATTAGGCCCATTAAGTCATTAACAAATCTCCCCTCTCGAATTTCGATTTATTAAGCTAAGCATGTCCAATAAGTGATCAAGTTACTAGACAATCAATATAAGCAATCACATAGATA
>JAUEKW010000040.1:1233312-1243532 GCA_032274785.1 Ajuga reptans
TCAAACCCCATCATGTGTTTGTCTTTAATAGTTGATAGGGGCTTAACACACATTTTTTATATTACTCAGCTACTTTTCTCAGCAACTTTACTTCAGTCAACAGTGCAACAGCAGACTTCAGTCCCAATCCCAACCAAACACAGCCTAATATCTTTTTATGAAAAACTGCTCACGACCCAAACACAACCTAATATCTTTTTTTATGAAAAACTGCTCACGACCCGATGTATCCGCTGGCAGCCCAAATATGTGAAACCGGCGTAAAAGTGATTATGTTTTATTTTTGGCAAAGTGTCATAAAATTTCATTCTGGCAAGCCGGCTTCAATAGTGAACAAGATTCCAGGAAATTTCTTGGTAAAATACAGCTAACGAAAAAGTAATTGTTTACAAAATATTAAACTCCACATTAATTGCCATATGATTTGTCTCTAAAGTCAAACAAAAACTTCCCCTTCAATCTCTCTCTATTCCTTAAACGTTATCATCGTTTCATCTGATCGCTTATATATAAAACGGGTGGAGAATTCCATATTTCCCAGAGTCCTACAGAGTTGTTTCTCTCTCCTCTTCAATTCTCTCTCTCCTCTTCAATTCTCTCTCCTCTTCAATTCTCTCTCTCTCTCTCTCTACAGTTCCATTTGGCCGCCATGGGAACTCAAGCTCCAGAGAATGGCGACTACTCTAAAGATGTAAGTCTTCACCAATCATCTTTCTCTTGTATGTGTAGCATTAATTGACACACACAAACACACATACACATATATATACATATGGAAATCATGATTTTTAGATATAAAATCCTCCAGTTTATTTCCCTTGTCTTCTTTAAATGAATGAATTGGATCATATTCAAAGGATGGTATAGCCCCAAATTTTGCTGGTTTGATACTCCCTTCGTCCCACAAAGATAGTGCAGCAATCTTTTTTCTGTTTGTCCTAAATTATAATTGTCGCCTTATTAAAACTCTTCAATTTCTCTAAAATATTCTTGTGCAATGTAACAAATATATCCCTTGTAAATTTATCTCTTTTATCCTAAATTTCTTTTGTTTTCCTCCTAATAAATCTTCCATTATCTATAATTTTGTTCCCTCTCTTCTCTCATACTAGAATTGTTGGGATATGTCTAGGGTTAATATTGGAATAATTGTAATTTTTTTTTTACTAAAATGCTTGTTTTTCTAATAAAAATATTTTTTCTAAACTAACTAGTATTTCGGATTGGGTAAAGTATATTCATTTTTTGATAGAAATATGTTTTCTTATATTAAAATGGCAAATATATTACACCTTCTTTCACGAGAGTAAAATTGTAAGAATCATATATTAAAGTCAACACTTTGATTTTGAGGACAGACAACGTTCACATTACGGCAAACAGGCCGCTAAGGCTTAAATGGTCTTTTAATTCGTCCTTACTCGTGGACTCCGTACTTATGACTTTTCAACCAAAGATATTTTTTAGGTGCTACCTTATTAAAATATTTAAATTTAATCCCCTTCATTCTGGGCATGTAAAGCTGTAACGGCCTGTTTGGATTTAATTATTACCGTTTTTCAAATTTCATGGCATGTGCGTTACGTGCGTTACGTTGACTTCAGTTTCATTTTGGTATTTTGTTTATATTTCTTTTTTCTTTTTGAAACTATAAATTAACCACGATTAATAGTACGCCCTCTGCTCTAAAAAAATATCATTTTTGAGAATGTATAATTGTTTTAAAAAAGTGTTATTTTAGCAAAAAATCCACAATTCTTCCAATATGGTACTAAACAACCTACTTATTTTAGTTGATTATATTTCCTTATTTCACAAAACTTATCATAATTAAATAGATTGTGTAGGATATATTTGTCTTTTTTATCCATCTTTAATTTGTCTAAAAAAAACTAAAGTAACACGTTTTTTAGACCGGAGGAAGTATATGAATAGCCCAAAAGGCAACCAATAATTCAGACACAAACAAGATGTGCTTTTTATCAACATCTTTTCCAAGTTTTGAGGATTCTAATTAATCTTTTAGTTAGCCAAAAGTACCATACCTCTTTTTTTTTTCTTTTTTCTTTTTCCCCTCAAATTTACTGATAAAATGTTTTTGTCTTCATGCAATTGATTCTAAGTGTGAAAGTACAAACTAAATAAATATTATTACATGTATTATGTAAAACCTTGACTGTCTGGATTAGTTTCATTCCATGCCTTCATTCTAGCACCAGCTACTACAATTCTGTAGTCAACTTTCTTGTATAAGTAGAGGTGGCAAAATTTGTCCGGCCCAGTCTGCCCAACATATTTGATAGGCTAGGTCATAGGAATCTCGATCTGAATTATCATCGAGCCTAACAGGCCCGACTCCTGGCACTACTACGGGCCCAGCAAGTCGCGGGCCGTCCCGACAAATCTCAATGTAATTCAACGTGATGGGCTGACTGAGCTCTCTACTTTTCAGCCCGATACATGACATTGGCCTAGCGGGCTTGAGCTGGCCGGCCCGAATTGCCACTTCTTTGTATAAGACAAAGATTATATATGGAAATCATGATTTTTAGATATAAACTCCTCCAGTTTATTTTCCTTGTCCTCTTTAAAAGAATGAATTGGATTATATTCATAGGATGGTATAGCCCCAAATTTTGCTGGTTTGATACTCCATTCGTCCCACAAAGATAGTACATCAATCTTTTTTCTGTTTGTCCTAAATTATAATCGTCTCCCTTATTAAAACGCTTCAATTTCTTTAAAAATACCTTTACACAATGTAAGATTGGAATTAACAAATATATCCATATGCAGTGTTTTAGTTTTGACATTGGAGTTTGGTAAAGAGAAAATTTGTTATCCAATTTGATAGAAATATATATTTTCTTATGTTAAAATGGCAAATATATTACACCTTGTTTCACGGGAGTAAAATTGTAAGAATCATATAGTAAAGTCAACACTTTGATTTTGAGGACAGACAACGTTCACATTACGGCAAACAGGCCGCTAAGGCTTAAATGGTCTTTTAATGTCTTTACTCGTGACTCCATACTTATGACTTTTCAACCAAGATATTTTTTAGGTTGCTACCTTATTAAAATATTTAAATTTAATCCCCTTCATTCTGGGCATGTAACGGCCTGTTTGGATTTAATTATTACCGTTTTTCAAATTTCACGGCATGTGCGTTACTTGCGTATAGTTGACTTCAGTTTCCATTTTGGTATTTTGTTTATATTTCTTTTTTCTTTTTGAAACTATAAATTAATAGTACATGATTAGCCCAAAAGGGAACCAATAATTCAGACACAAACAAGATATGTGCTTTTTAAAAACATCTTTTCCGAGTCTTGAGGATTCTAATTAATCTTTTAGTTAGCCACAAAAGACACCAATTACCTTTCATCATGTTCCAAAAGTACCAACATTTTTAATAGGAATTATCATCGAGCCTAACAGGCCCGACCTTTGACACTAATAGGGGCCCAGCAGGCCGTGGGCCGTCCTAACAAATCTCAATGTAATTTAACGGGATGGGCTGACTGAGCTCTCTAATTTTTAGCCCGATACATGACATTGGCCTGGCGGGCTTGAGCTTATACAGCTTTCAAACATTTTCATGGACTTCTAAGGCTATCTATATATATAATCCCACAAAACAATCAATGGTGTGCATTCTAAGACTATCAATTTGAAAAACATTATGCATGTATAGGTGGATCATCGGACAGAAGAAGAGAAGGCAATTGATGCCTGGCTGCCCATCACTTCTTCAAGAAACGCGAAATGGTGGTACTCGGCTTTCCACAACGTGACGGCCATGGTTGGCGCCGGAGTCCTCAGTCTCCCGTTCGCCATGTCCCAACTAGGATGGGGACCAGGGGTAGCAGTGATGGACAAATCATGGATCATCACTTTGTACACACTCTGGCAAATGGTGGAGATGCATGAAATGGTCCCCGGTAAGCGGTTCGACCGGTACCATGAGCTTGGACAGCACGCGTTTGGTGAGAAGCTCGGGTTGTACATCGTCGTGCCTCAACAACTGATAGTCGAAGTTGGGGTCGACATCGTGTACATGGTGACTGGAGGGACCTCACTCAAGAAGTTTCATGATTTGGTCTGCAAAGATTGCAAGAACATCAAGCTTTCCTTCTTCATCATGATCTTTGCCTCTGTCCACTTTGTACTCTCCCATCTTCCCAATTTCAATTCCATCTCTGGTGTCTCCTTGGCAGCAGCCGTCATGTCCTTGAGGTATATATATAACTCTGTCATCTCTGATTCTGGTGCAGAAGGATATGATTTGATCCTAATGGTACAATTTTGTGGTATGTAGTTACTCTACGATTGCTTGGGGCGCGTCAGTCGACAAGGGGGTGCAGCCAGACGTGCAATACGGGTACAAAGCCACAACCAAAGTCGGCACTGTTTTCAACTTCTTTAGTGCACTGGGAGACGTGGCTTTCGCCTATGCAGGACACAATGTGGTTCTAGAAATCCAAGCGACGATCCCTTCAACACCGGAGAAGCCTTCAAAGGGTCCCATGTGGAGGGGAGTGATTGTTGCTTATATAGTTGTTGCATTGTGCTACTTCCCAGTTGCTTTCATCGGATACTGGATGTTTGGTAATGAAGTCGGGGACAACATTTTGCAAACATTAGAGAAGCCCGTCTGGCTCATTGCCATGGCTAACATGTTCGTCGTGGTTCATGTTATCGGAAGCTATCAGATATACGCAATGCCGGTTTTTGACATGATAGAAACTCTCCTAGTGAAGAAACTAAGGTTCAAGCCTACTTGGTATCTGCGGTTTATTGCAAGGAATGTCTACGTTGGTACGTTACACGCTACTGGTTTATAGGACGGTATCTGATCATCTTCGTTTATGATTAATCAATTTTTTGTTTTTTCTTTCTCAGCATTCACTATGTTTGTTGGCATTACCTTCCCTTTCTTCGGTGGACTCCTCGGATTTTTTGGAGGATTCGCTTTTGCCCCGACTACTTACTTCGTAAGCATATTCGAATCTCTTCTACTGTATCCTATAGATTGATGATGGCATAATCGATAACACGAATGAACAAATCCTTTTTCAGCTCCCCTGTATCATGTGGCTTGCCATCTACAAACCGAAGAGATATAGCCTCTCTTGGATTGCTAACTGGGTAAGTTCAACTTAATATATATGCATGTATTCTTCGGAAGGTGAAAACGTGTGTATGACTGTCCGACGGTAAGACAAATAGTTAAATATGGTCAACTGTGTTGAATCTGTTGATCGTATCTATCCATATTCGACTATTTGACTGCTCAGAAGACAGTCTTACAGAAAATCACCTCTTCTCGGAAATCTTCTTGTTAGTAATATAACTCTATACATTAAGCTAATGGTTTTTTTCTTTTGGACACAGATTTGCATCGTCTTTGGCGTTATGTTGATGATTGTAGCGCCAATCGGAGGGTTAAGGTCGATCATAATCAAAGCAAAAACCTACAAGTTCTACAATTAAGCATCTCTTGTCAAAGGGTGGTTCTTATAGAAGAAGATAACAGTTTCTGATCAGATTCTGCCCTCGAAAATGGTTGATTAGTAGCTCAAAAGATTGTTCGTTATAGTGATGGATTTGTCAATTGGTTAGAGGGAAGGACGGCGGCTGAATTCGCCGAGTGTGTTACAACAGCTTCCATACTTATGTGTGAATTTATTTTGTGTATAAGCAGGTTTGTTGCTTTTCAAATTTGTAATCAGAGTTGGAATTGGGACATATATAATCATATTGCTATGCAATTCAGATGCAAATCAATTTAGATCCTTGTTTTGAAATTCCATTTTTGTTCCAATCAAATGAATGAGAGTGCCAAAACAGGTCATGCCCATGAAGATATTTATCAAACTTATTAATAAATCTTATAATAGACGTTTTAACCTTGCAAAACAAGATAACATTCTTGAAAACATACAATTCAAGAAAAAATACGAATTATCGTGATTTGTATCCACGAGTGGCTTATAAATTGAAAAGTTGGATTATGAAATTGGGAAACATAATTTTTGAATTGGACTAAGACTTCCAATTTAATAAGTATGAGTAAAGGATCTATGGCTGAAGATAGAAAATCCATTTCTAATCGTAACTAAATCTTGCATTTTTTCTTTCTAAAGTCTAAAGAAAGAAATTGGAGCAAAATAGCTATTCATCGATGACTTTGGTTTACTAGAGACATCGGCATATTGGTTTAGCTCGGTGGAAACAAAATCCTTTTGCGCGCACAAAGAAGACCAATGCAGGAGGGCAAGCAAGAGCTTACATGAGTAGTGTCGTAAAGCATTTAACGAAGAGCAGACTTTGTCTCTTCCTCTGTTCCTTTACAGGCTCGTCCATTCTTCACCAGAGCGCACGAGTCTGTGTTAAGATTTATGAGTAGAGTTGTGTAGTTTCAACTTCAAATGTTCTGCACAAAAGATGAGTTTAAAATAGCCCATTTTCTCCAACAAAAAAGTTAATATATATGCATACAAATACATCTTTTCCAATGTCAGCAGTGTATATCTATGGAGGAAATAACTATAAATTTTCTTGAAACATGACGACGCCTCCTATGACAACATCTGGTTCTTGTTCATGTTTGTTATGCTTTTCGTTTGTTTGCTGTAAGAAGCATTACAACGTCGCCTGCACTTGTGGATTCTCCCTAACAACTGGCAGAAAATTTTATTTTATATAAATTTAGCATTGTCAGAATGTATTCACACTGTTTTTGCATCTATACAATCATGGCGACGAAGGAAGTACCCGATGACAACCCGTCTATTCCCGCTTCTACACCAGTTGATGCAAACTCTTACATCCCATCTAAAGTAACTCTCACCTCTCTTCATCATTTTTTATCAAAGTAACTCCCGTCTTACGAAAGATGGTCTTACAAAAGCGTTACTCATGTTTCTTATCGGTTATTACAGGAAGATTACCGATCAGTTGACCAAAAGGCGATAGACGATTGGCTTCCAATTACTTCTTCAAGAAATGCAAAATGGTGGTACTCAGCTTTTCACAATGTTACAGCCATGGTTGGTGCAGGAGTCCTCAGTCTCCCTTATGCCATGGCAGCTCTTGGATGGTAACTAACCCCCTCCATCTATTTTTTCTTATAAAAGAGTAACGCTTGTGTAAGACCGTCTTCTGTAAGACGTATTATTTTTATCACAAAAAACTATTACTTTCTGAAAATTGTTGCTTTTGTATAAACGCTAATACTCAAAGTAACGCTAACTCATGTCTTACATAAAGACATCCATAAGACCGTCTTATTTAAACGTTTGCTCGTATTACATAGTCATATGTGAGTGCAGGGGACCAGGTGTGGTGGTCCTAATTCTTTCATGGATCATCACCTTGTACACTCTATGGCAAATGGTGGAGATGCACGAAATGGTACCTGGAAAACGGTTCGATAGATACCACGAACTTGGCCAGCACGCGTTTGGCGAAAAGCTCGGTCTGTACATCGTTGTACCTCAACAATTGATCGTCGAAGTTGGTGTCAACATAGTATACATGGTCACCGGAGGCAAGTCCCTGCAGAAGTTCCATAAAACTGTCTGTAAAAGCTGCAATCCAATCAAGACTACTTATTTCATTATGATATTCGCCTCCGTCCATTTCGTCCTCTCCCATCTTCCCAACTTCAACTCCATCTCCGGCATCTCCCTCGCTGCAGCTGTAATGTCTTTAACGTAAGCATTTCAAAGTTAGTTTTTTATTACATAAGACAGTAATATGTGAGTAAATATTGGTTTTTTAACCTTCCAATTATTAGAGGTGGTGAAATCGCCTAACACTTTAGACAGGATAGACCATAGAAATCTTAACTCGAAGTACCACCGGGCTCAGCATGTCCGACTTCACAAGCCACAGACTAGCCCGACAATCTCAGTGTATTTTTGGAGGATAGGCTAGGATTCGGACGGCCCGAACTGCCACCTCTATCGATTATAGAAGAAATAGTAATTTACATTATTTTAGAGATGAGGCTATATTCCACTAAATATCTAGAAATTTTTGCTCTCTATATCATGAGTAGTATGAAAAGGCATTCACAATCTTTACCATATATGACAGCTACTCCACAGTAGCTTGGACAGCTTCTCTTCACAAGGGTGTGCAGAAGGGAGTTGAATACGGGTACCCGGCTACCACCAAGGCCGGAACAGTCTTCGACTTCTTCACCGCCCTAGGAGATGTGGCGTTCGCCTACGCAGGCCATAACGTGGTCTTGGAGATTCAGGCAACAATCCCTTCAACACCAGAGAAGCCTTCAAAGAAGGCCATGTGGAGAGGAGTGCTCGTTGCCTACTTCATAGTTGCCTTATGTTACTTCCCCGTCGCTCTGATCGGTTACAAAATGTTCGGTAACCAAGTTGCGGACAACGTGCTTCTCTCCTTGAACAAACCTGCATGGCTCATAGCTGCAGCCAACATATTCGTCGTTATTCATGTCATCGGAAGTTATCAGATCTATGCCATGCCGGTTTTTGACATGATCGAAACTGTACTAGTGAAAAAGCTACGGTTCAAGCCCAGCTTCTGGCTTCGTTTCTTCTCACGCAATATATACGTAGGTTAGTATTACCATATCAAAGTTTTCATGCTAAAAAAAGTTTTACCTTAACAAATTTTTTTGGTCACAGCGATAACGATGATAATTGCTATAATCTTCCCGTTCTTTGGTGGTCTGCTCGGATTTTTCGGAGGGTTTGCTTTCGCTCCAACGACATTCTTCGTAAGTCATTTACGAGTACTCAAAACACTGCTTTAACTTAACGAAATCGGCTGAGTATTCTCCGTTTGGTTTCAGCTTCCCTGTGTGATGTGGCTAGCAATCTACAACCCCAGAAAATTTAGCTTATCTTGGTTCACCAATTGGGTATGTAATAAAATTTATTAATACGAATATAATAACATTAGCTAACAATCTGCTTTTATATGTTTCAGGTTTGCATCATTTTGGGGATTATGTTAATGATAGTGTCACCTATTGGAGGTCTCAGAAATATCATACTGTCAGCAAAAGACTACAAATTTTTCTCTTAAGAAGCATTGTTGCTACTTGTATTTAAAAGTATAATGCTGCCATACAATCAAAGAATGTAAAACTGAAATAAAAAAACATACTTGCAAGAATTCAGGAGAAACATGAGATTAGATGATAGCAGCAGCAATTGTATAATAATTCAGTACGATGTTTCGAACCTTCTCAATATGTAAGAATGGCATTTCAGTATTTTTTCGAAAGGTATGTTTTCCCATAATCATCCAACAGTATTAATCCAATTAGAATGTTTTAAAAACGTTCTATCCAGGGGTTTCATGCTATAGTATTCTAGTAAAATGATTCCAATAAATAGCAGAATAGTGAATAGGGAACTATACTAACGACCTACCCAACTTATTGTAGAAACTTTGACTATGTTTGATTGCGGCTGGGGAAGTCTGATGTACGGTTGGTTGAGGTAAATAAGTTGGGGGTAAATAGAGAGAGAAGAGAGGGAAACCTGTCTTTTCAATTACAAAGGTGAGAGGAAAGTAAAAATACACGCAACTGACAACCTACCCCAATAAAATAATGCCCACAACCTTGCTCATACCAAACATCACCACGTTGCCCCCAACGTCAACCAGTTTGGAGCAACCCTAATCAAACATAGCCTTTCTGTATCACTCATGATATATAGTATAACTGGGGCATCCATTTCAAGAGCATATAAACAAGTATATTTTTCCAAAATCACATTACACATTTTGCACAACAGTGTATATTTTTTTAAAATCCATTTCATGTGCATATCCCATTTTCAGCAGCAAGATTACATAGTTTTGCACAACATATATTTTTCCAAAATCCATTTCAACTGCATCCAACACATATATATCAACTAACGATGATTTTTAGGAATCTAATACAATCCATATATCAACTCACTACGAAATTCTTGTATGATGTGATTATAGAATTCATAATCCAGTCAAAAACAACCGCGGTGGAAAGGATACAAATGCAAGTCTTTTAAGATGTCACTTTTTTCTCAACAATCTTCTCCTTTATATATAATAGGGGTGGCAATATGGGTTGGATTGGGTTGATGGGTTGGATTATAGTGGGTTCATGGGTAAATTCTTCAAACCCAAACCCAACCCATTTATTAAACGTGTCAGGAAATTAAAACCCATAC
>JAUEKW010000040.1:1397555-1407654 GCA_032274785.1 Ajuga reptans
TTACCTCAGTAGAGAGAAGCACTATTTAAATGAATTGAAATCAGTGGTAACTGAAAATCCATGTCCTGGAAAAGGTTTATCTTACTTTTTAATCTGATATGCAATCATAGAGGTCCCTCAGAGTCTACCACACCGTACATATTTTCTGCTATTTAATAAAAAAATTCCTGTTGTATGATGTGGAGACTAAGCAGTGAATTTCACCATTTTTTAAGATAATGTACAATGACACACACATATCTTTATTGGCTTGAAAATCTAGGATGGATTTCATAAAAATTGTGTAGAATAATTTTTCCCCTGCTTGATGGGGGAAACATTGGTTGCTCCCATTGTTTGTTAGTGTTTTCTAAATAAATTGGATCACAAACTCTTTTATTGCTAGTCTTCCCAAAGAAACTGATTTTTCTTCCCCTTGCCACCAAAGAAACTATCTGAATTGCTTGAATGGTTAAAGAAAAGGTTTGCTTGTTATTTGGTGATGTTGATTAATCATCATCAAACCATTCTTGATGAATGACTTAGAAGAAATATTTGTTCCTTTGTTTTATCGCTCCACCCCCCCTCCCCCCCCAACCCAACCCAATTTCATCTGTAATGTAGGTAGTTGAACAGAAGTAATTCTGTTGATGTAACTGTGTGTGACCTATAAAGTCCATAATGTAGAATACATGTAATTCATCTATTGATGAACCTAGCCATTTGTTTCACTTGTTACTTGCAGCAAAGGCAAAAGGCCAAAGGACTACAGCTTTTCTTCATGTCTTTAAATATTCCACTGGAGGTGTTCTTGAAGTAAGTATTAAAATTTATGTGAAAATATTGGCTGATAAATTATCTTCTTTAGATAGATGGATAATTCGTTATACATAACTCACTGAAAAAGCTGTTACAATCTTTGAAAGAACTGTTGTACAACAGACAGTTTGTGTTTTAGGAATGAAGCGACTACCCTTGTACACTTAAGTTTGACCACCATGATAGAAAATAGAAGCTGAAATTGAAAGAATTAATTACCTAGCTTTTGTGTAAATTAATTATTCTTGCCGTTTCATGTTAATTGTGGTATAGGATGTTGCAACACCAGAGACAATAAGTGGCTGAAAAACCAAACACAGATTTTCTTTTGACGAGCTTCATATATTTCAACATGCTCGTGGCCTCTCCTAGTGAAGAAAAACAATTCATTAGTTAGTTTGACAATTTACAGAAAACACAGGAAATTCAGTTAAATTGCAAAACCTATCTTTGTTTCTGCGCAACTAGTGATTCCTTGCAAGATCCCCTTGTCTCCGGATCATTCCTAATACAAATGGATTGCAACGTCGAAATCCTTCGAATAGTCACATTCTTTCCATGAATAATGTGTTGAGTAGAAAATTAAATTCATGCACTTGAGATGCTGGGCCACCATCCCGAGGAGGACGATTTCTCTTCAGAGAATGTAATAAAATATGCACTTACAAGTAGTCAACAATTGGATATTAAGTAAAATACACCCCCAAAAGTGCATACTAATAAACAAACGTGACCAAGTGGCCTGTGTACGTGATAGCATTAGTAGAAAACATTTCATATTAAACTATTTTGGCGCTCTTTTTCTCTAGAACAAGCATATCTTTTTGAAGGTTCACTTATTTTAAAGTATGCATTGGCTGATAGACTTATTCTCTTTCTATTCTTTTTTCCGTTTCATTTGTAGCCTGCGAAACTATACAAGCTAAAGCATCTATCGAAAGTGGAAGTTGCAACGAATGATCCAAGTGGATGTACTTTTGTGCTGGTATAGTTTAAGAACCTATAATACATCCTCATTAATTTTATTTTGTCAGACAAATTCATGGTTATGATCATGTAAAACATATGGTGAGAATGTGAATAACGTTGATCATGTTCATCTAGGGATTTGATAACCTTAGAAGTCAGAGTGTTACCCCACCTCAGTGGACCATGCGCAATGTTGATGACAGGTATGCTTGTATGCCCATCCTGCCAGTTTTTGGATATGATTTGGGTTTCTTATTACTGCGCTCTCACCCCCTCCCCGCCCAACCAAAAAAAAAAAAAATCCCTCCAGTGATAATTTCTTTGTTTACTTATTTTTGTGTTGTAGGAATCGTCTTCTGCTTTGCATCTTTAATACATGCAAGGATGTCGTGGGTCGTATTCCTAAAGTTGTTGGCATTGATGTTGTGGAGATGGCTCTTTGGGCTAAGGTGCACCATTATTTGATTCACTTTCCTTATTCCTTTAACCATCATTTCTCAGAAGTAGTCAAACACGAATTGTCCTTTATTGCATGCTTCTGCTAGCCTTAATCATTGAACTTGTGGGGGGGGGGGGAGCGCAGTACATTTTGTTGTGTGGGATATTTCCGTTCCTTGCAGAGTCACTGCACTAATACTGGCCTTTCTGTTAAAATATGATTGCATTCTCTTTTTCATCATATATATCTTTCGAATACCAATCAGAATGTTTGTATGTTGTTGGTGTTGTGTCTTTTCATGATTTGCCCTTTTCTAATTTTGTATTTGGATTTTTATATTTATCTTCTGCAGGAAAATACACCAGTGATTTCTAAGCAGCAGGGAATCCTTCAAGACGGGCCTGTTATGGCTTCTGTTTCAGAAGGCGACATGAAAGTGACTGTTGAAAGAGAACTTGTGTCTCAGGTGGAGGAAGAGGACATGGAGGCTCTTTTAGGGACGTATGTACTTCAATTTGAAACTAAACGTACTCACATAGAGCTGAATTCGTACTTTCAACCTTATTATAAAATATGTAGTTTCTATGAGTGTAACCACGAAAATCATTGTACCATCATTGCTTTAGGAGGTATTGTAACTGTGCCAGGATGAAGTGACAGCATATGTTTTTGCATGTAAATGGACCAAAATAATAATAATTAACTTAGAGAAGTTCAGTAGCTTCAGAGAGAGTTAAGACCGATGATTTTAGTGATGCTGATCCAGGTTGACTCCCGTAAGTTTGGTTGGTTTGATTGCAGTAAGCTTGGACTTTGTAGGGTTGAGAATGCAGTCATCTGTACCCTTAAAATTGTAACTTTTGCATTCTTCTGGAATTTGGATTATGGTTGAGGCGTTTAACCATAAAATTGATTAGGCAGCCTGGCAAAAATAGCAGGATTTCCCTTAATGATTGTATACTAGAGGTTATATTAATAAAATCGATTAAACATCTCACACAAAAAGTTCTAAGCACATACAGAATAAGACTGAGAGAACGTTATACAGGTTGGACATTGGAGAACTTAGCAATAACCTTTCAGTTTGGCTGTGTGCACTAAGTGAGAATTGAAATAAGAAACCCTCCCAAGTTGCGTGTTGTAAGTTTCACAACCAAGTGATTTCTGAAAGAAAAACTACTATAGAAAACTCTATTACTAATGACTAATTTACCTTAATATCCAAAGAAGAATCTTCTATGACTTAGCAAGCCATTTTAAGTGAGAGCTGAAAGTTGAAAAGCTCTTTGTATATTTGTTGCCTCATTTTCTAATTACTGCTGTCACGCTACGAAATTGGAAAATCTCAACAATTTCTTACTTCATTATTTTGGGTAAGTGAATCCTTTTCCCAGATGTTCTCTGTACCTATCTATTAGGGGATTAGTTTCTTTAGTTTACATTGTCTACGAATTGAATCTAACTGAAGAAACCACGTCAATATAGTCACTATAAGTGCAGTTTTTTTCTTTCTTTTTCTGGCAATTGTTTCTCAACTTTTTTTCAAAAGTATTGATAACACATTCACATTTTCCAATGTATTATTGTTACTAAAACTCACATTTTTCCAATACCTCACATCAAGACTTCTCTCCCAAAAAATTTCTACTAGCAATCTCCAATACATTCTGCACCCTAAGCCTAATTTTGCTTCAGTTACTAGCCAATGAAGCCAGAATAAAATATCTTTAATGCGTTGGTTGTGTTGCCGAACATAGATTTTGAATTTTCTTGTGATATAAATAGCAATTGTGGGGAAGGATTTAAATCCCTCACATCCTCTCTATTGGAGGAGACACTATCACCTCACCTAGTGCCATTTGGTGAATCAGCAAGGTTTTAGTACTTACATTTTTATGCTCAGTGCCTTCTTTGCTTTCTCACTACTTTTTCGTGTTATTTGAACCAGAGCTGATGTTATTGTTTATTACTAATTTGCAGTTATGTCATGGGCATCGGTGAAGCTGAGGCATTTTCTGAGCGGCTGAAGCGAGAGCTTCAAGCGTTGGAAGCAGCAAACGTGCATGCAATCTTGGAAAATGAGCCTTTAATAAATGAGGTTACTTAGAATCCCTATTTGACTGTCGGTGCAGTCGAACTTTTGTTTAACTTCAGATGTAGCAACATAACAAGTCAAGATTCAGTAGATTATTTATGTATGGATTTACATTTTCTCGTTCTGCAGGTGTTACAGGGGCTTGAATCAGCCAATAGCTGTGTGGAAGACATGGATGAATGGCTAGGAATTTTCAATTTAAAACTAAGGCACATGAGGGAGGACATAGAGTCGGTATACATCTCCACAAATAGTGATCTGATTTTGAACAGTATATATTTGCCAGTGCAACCTGAGGATGTGTATCATGTTATTTATTGCTGACTTTTCCAGTCATGCCTGACTCCAAAAGATTGAACTGAAAAATGTGATGTGATCTGGAAAAGTACACCTGACCGTATTTGTTACTCACCTGAATTCTGGGTGATATGTTTGGTTCCAAGCATGGACCAAGAAACCAGTGCTGATCTATTACACGTGTTTGATTTGCTTGATATCTTTTTTTTTTTTTTAGTTAGTATCATAAATTTCTTCAGGAAGCAGCTTTCTAAGACTCAGCCTAGTATGAAGTTATCTGTAGTTTGAGAACGTGCTATATGCTTTGTTACTACTGCAGATTGAAACAAGAAATAACAAACTGGAAATGCAGTCAGTTAACAACAAATCTTTAATTGAGGAACTTGATAAGCTTCTTGAAAGATTACGTATCCCATCTGAGGTACTTCCTTGTAGTATTCCTATTATTTTTATATTCTGAAATGGAATTTTACTTAAGAATTTTAGATGTATTATTTTTTGAGTAATTTCCCCCTGATTCAGGTCCCTACATGTTTGAGTTTTGACTATTTGTTCCTTATTTTACTTTTGAATGCAGTACGCGACATGTCTTACAGGGGGTTCATTTGATGAGGCTCGCATGCTTCAGAATATAGAAGCATGTGAGTGGCTAGCAAATGCTTTAAGAAACCTTGAAGTCCCCCCTCTGGATCGTACCTATGCAAACATTAGATCTGTATGTGTACTCTCTGGCTCTGATTCTGTTGCCTTTTTTGGTCAAGATTAATTGCAAACCACCGTTATTCATATAACACAATGTTACATATTAAATTCAGCAGGAGTTTGGATTATTTCTGGGATTTACGAGGTCGCTATTCTGGCCATAATTTCAAAATATTTTTTTAGCCATTTTAGATTTATTGTTGGTGATTTGCTCGGAGTGTTAATTAAACATCTACCACTTATTTGGAAACTTGTGATTCTGCCGAAAGGATCTGTAGCCAAGATTAGTTTTTTGTTTTACAGTTATGGGATAATTTTTCTCACTAGATATGGTTGGTGAACAGGTTAAGGAGAAGCGGGCAGAACTTGACAAGTTAAGAAGCACTTTTGTCAAAAGAGCATCGGAGTTCCTAAGGAACTATTTTACTAGTTTGGTGGATTTCATGATAAGTGATAAGAGTTATTTCTCTCAGGTGTTGCACTGCAAAATAATTTTTTGATTGAACATTAGTAGTTCTTTTGGTGGATTTTAAATCTCCAGCTGATCACATGGTCTGTAACAGCGTGGACAACTGAAGAGGCCTGATCATGCTGATCTGAGGTATAAGTGCAGGACATATGCTCGCCTTTTGCAACACCTGAAGGTTAAGAGCTTTTGCCAATACTTGCCTGATCTATGGCTTAACAACTTGTTTTCTGTTATCACTTATTCTTGTGAGCTTCAACATTTCCCCATTCTGGCCTTTCACATTATTCCCTTTTATCTTACATCTTAATTTTCATTTGCAGAGTCTAGATAAGAATTGCTTGGGACCTTTGAGGAAAGCTTATTGCAGCTCTCTGAATTTGCTTCTACGTCGAGAGGTCAGAACATGGATGATGTCTTGACAAGGGCCTTTCTTTTCTTATCGCTCTTCTTTTCATATTGAGTTGCACGCTGTCTAGGAAAGTTTTGTAAGTTGTTGGCCGGTCATACATAATGAAAGTAATTGAAATACAATGTTCTCTTGAGTATCGTGATGATCTGTTATGTGTGGTTTCATACAGTCTCACAAGGTGTATTATGAACTTTGCGAAATAGGTTTTTGACATACCTCCTTTGTCTAAATATGACACTGCTATCCCCCCATAATGTTTCAAAATGATGTGTTTCTTCAATTTGAGGAATGAGGGAGTATAACTTATAGCAGAATGATGAAAACCACTCCGCGTAAGTGTTCTGGATGCAGCTCTGCTGGCCCTAACTATAAGTTGTAATATTTCTCTATAAGTTAACGTACTGTTTCCTGAGTTTGAGAGCAAATCATTTATATACAGTTAGCAGTATGGGGATCCTACCTGTTATACAGATATATTTCAAAACATGAATACAAGATAACGATCTGAACGATACATGATTGTTTGGGTCATTATTTCAGTTATCTGTTTATTTATACAGAAAATTTGGGTGTGCATTCTCAAGCTTAAGGATATTGTTTTGATTCTGTCCCAGGCTCGTGAATTTGCAAATGAACTTCGTGCTAGTACGAAAGCATCAAGGAATCCAACTGTATGGCTTGATGGTTCCACAGGCTCTAATCAAAGTGCAAGTAGTGCTGATACATCTACTGTTTCTGAGGCGTACGCAAAAATGCTGACTATTTTCATCCCGCTCCTAGTGGATGAGGTTTTAATGAGCTTTCGGAACTTCTATTTGTTGTTGCTTCTGCTTCTTTCTCTTTTCTTGCAAGACGCCTGCTTATATATTCTGTCATTTTCGAACTTCAGAGTTCTTTCTTTGCACACTTCATGTGCTTTGAAGTCCCAGCTCTTGTTCCTCCTGGAGGTCTTGCCAATGGCAACAAAGCTGTACCCACTGATGATAATAATGATGATGATGATGATGATGATTTGGGCATCATGGATATTGATGATAATGGCAATGCTGGTAATCTTCATTTTCTTTGCAATTTTGCTTTAACCCGTTGGGCTATGGTCACCATTCCGTCACAATTTTGTAGGTAAAAAGTCCGCAGATCTTCAGGCATTAAATGAATCACTTCATGATTTGCTTGATGGGATACAGGTATTCTCGATTTTTAATCTGCAAATGTCAACTCTTATAGATATAGCTCAAGTTCTCATCTATAATGTGCATTCCCCCTTTCCTATTTCCTGTTGACATTTTAGGAAGATTTTTATGCTGTTGTGGACTGGGCATACAAGATCGATCCTCTCCGTTGTATATCTATGCATGGAATTACAGAACGCTACATTTCTGGTCAGAAAGCTGATGCAGCAGGATTCGTGCGTATTTTACTCGATGACCTGGAAAATAGAATTTCTACACAATTCAGTCGAGTAAGTTATATTTCTTGTAAGATAAACTAATTTTATAGTTAGAAAACTGAAAATGGTATAGGGTGTGTTCTCTGTGGTTTTGTATGATTTTTTTAAAATGATGAGTTGGAAGAATTTGGAAGGGTTCTATATTATTAATCTCTTTGTGAGATGGAAGTTACTAAAGACGCCTAAGTAGAAATGGACCAAGCATTAACCCTGCTAGTTCTATTTGGGGGGGGGGGGGGGTAATTGAAACAAAATCTTCCTCTCCACTGGTGGGAAAAGATATTGAAGCTATCCTATCCAACCAGAAGGATAAATCAAACAGTGTTGCTGATCCCTAAAATATTTGCATAAGTTGTGAAATCTTTACTTATCTTGTTATTGACACTGTAAGTTGTAATGACAGTAGAACAATTATAGCTATATGTAACTTTTATGTAGATAGAAAGACTTTCTGTTTTGACCGTGGTGTTCGTCGGCCTTATACATATGTTTTATATTCAGTTTGTGGATGAAGCTTGCCACCAGATTGAGAGAAATGAGCGAAATGTTCGGCAGGTGGGAGTCTTGTCATATATACCCAGGTAATTCAACCTAATTGGTTTACTTTTTTTCAACTGCCATTCTTCTTATCAAGGCTTGTGAGTTGTAGCTAGCTTTGTGGGAAGTTTATTTAGTTTTTAAGGAGCTTGATGCTTTAGGCCAACACAAGGGGCCATTGATAAGCTCTACCTTTTGTTGCTGAAGCTGAGATGTTGCTATTCGTCCAGGATCTAGTAATAGGACGATCAACCCGAAAATCTCTATTTAGGGCATGCTTTCTTCGGCATCCAATTTTTTCAGATATCAATTTACTGGGTTTGCTTTGACGTAGATTTGCTACTCTTGCAACCCGCATGGAGCAGTACATACAAGGACAGTCCAGGGATTTAGTTGATCAGGCATATACAAAGTTTGTGAGTGCTCCCTTTAAAATCATTTTCTTATAATTATGTATGCTGGTTCCGTTTTCCTCTCACTGTTAATCTAACATGCATAGGTTTGTAATATGATAAATATTATGGTTATTCAGTTTCCTTCCTGCAAGTGTGCTATAATGCTCTTCTATTCTAAAATATTGATTTATAACAGTACAGGAGATAAAATATTTGGCCCAATTTAACCTAAAGGAACACTTCAAACTTATTCTGATTTGTAATTAGACATTTGAATTTTATAGTTTGTCATGATATGTTGCAAATATTGTGAAGAATGTTGCCAAGAGCACACTCAGTCCTTGCCTTCCTGTACCACTCAAAAACCAGATCAAATGAAAATCAAAATCAGAAAATGTTGAAACAAGATTGTGACATGAGACCATTGTTGAGGTTCTTTTTAACTCTAGCAAGTGGCAACTCAAGATATATTCATGCTATGCCATTTTCAGCTTTTATACGTATCAGTGTTGGGAAAAACCAAGAGAGTCAAACGAGTGCTAGTCTAGTGTGTGTTCCTCCTCCAAAAAAGAAATACGAAGTGAAATTATTGACTTCCCTCGCACGCATTGGGTAGCTTGGTGCTGGAGTAGCGCCAAGTAGCACATTTATTTCAACTGTTTTAGTCAACTATATATTCTTCTGATCAGGGATTTCATTTTCCTGGTTTAAGCACATATGGAATTTTCTGAGATATTTGAAAACATGATTTGGCAGGTGACTGTAATGTTTGTTACATTGGACAAAATTGCTCAAGCAGATCCAAAATATGCAGATATTTTGCTTTTAGAAAATTATGCTGCATTTCAGAACAGGTATTGATATCAGAGGCATTTACATCCGACATGATTTATGTTACGCTATTTATTTTAGTTAAAACCTAATTCATGTCTATTATGACTTATACTACCGACAAACTGTTATATTCACGGCTGATTGGAATCTGCAGTTTGTATGACCTTGCCAATGTTGTTCCCACACTAGCAAAATTTTACCACCAGGCAAGTGAAGCTTATGAACAAGCTTGCACGCGCTTTATCAGCACAATTATATTATATGTAAGTTTATTATCTTCCCCAACAATTATGTATCTGTTCCTCAATGTTGCACTTTATCCCTCGTGTTTTCCTTTTCATTAAAGATAAGATCCTGCGAAATCCTTATATTTCCAAGAAGGCTGTTAGTTTCCCTTTCATCTGGAATCACTTTTCAATATAATTTTGTCATCCAAATTGAATAAATTCAGGGTCATTCTTCTGTTATCAGTTTGGTTTCATCGGATCTCCATGTTGAAATTGTTTATCTTTTCAAATGCAGCAATTTGAACGACTTTTCCAGTTTGCTCGCAGGATAGAGGATTTGATGTATACAATTACACTAGAAGAGGTTAGTCTTTGAACGACTTTTCCGTTAATGGAGGACATATAGCTAGGTATATCTCACCACTCAAGACTTTTTCATGTTTTCCTTGTTTCTGAATTTGATGAACCCTCATAGTTG
>JAUEKW010000040.1:1453102-1464786 GCA_032274785.1 Ajuga reptans
ATTTTTTTCCTATTCCACTCATATTCCACTTTAAAAAATAATTATTTTGAATTTTTTTTTATAAACAATTTGTTTCAGGATTCATAATTCAATGTCATGGTCCATAATTCTTGGTTCACGGGTTCATGAGTTTATGGTTCAGGTTCAAATTTACCACCTAGGGTTTAAGCTTTGTTATTAGGCTATAGTTTTATTTCACGCTTCATCAATTCATGATTCATGAATTCACGTTTTATGCTTTACGGGTTCAGGATTAATGACATTCCATGGGGTTCAAGGCTCACTATTTATGATGTAGCCATTTAGTTTTTATGTGGAATACAGAGTGGAACACCGAAAGTGAAATCAAGGACGGAACCAGAAATTGTTGTTTGGGGGGCGGGATTTCAAAAAAAATTTGGGGGGGCGAAATTCAATTTTGGGCGGGATTGCAGGTTCGAGTAGGGGGAGGAATTTCAGAAAAAAAAAATTGGGGGGAGGGAAATTCAATTTTCTTTAATTATTACACAGTATATATGTATACTCTCTATAAAAATTTAAAAATTGAGGGAGGGTGACTGCCCCCGCCCGCCCCCTTGATTCCGTCCCTGAGTGGAACAGATCATCTGAACCCGCTTAAAATACACAAATCACGCTGACGAAGTTATTCCTAAAATCAAACCTATAAACTTAATCCTTTAATCCAAATTTGTTTTTTTCTCAAAATTTCCGTAAAAAGCATTTCAATACTACTTGATTCCATCACATTTAATTCCATAAATTAAATCATATATAACACTGCAATTTCTTTTCACCAGTTTACCACCCCAAAAAAAAAATATACATAAATCAATTTATGCTATTGATTCATTATTGACTCATAGCACAAGAATTTAAAATCTATCCTACACAAAAGAAACTGTAGCATGCTTGCTCCAATAAAAGTAGCGCGCATGGATCGGGTTCTCTTATTCATCAAACGTCTCACTTTTATAGGGTGTAAAATATAGATATTCGTAAATACACCAAAATAAGTTAATACCTGAACTGCCTTCGTCAATTACTTTTGACGAATGCATACTAATTATGTTTATGTTTCAATTAATTGTGCAAACTTTTATTGATACAACCAATACAAGCAGCTTCCTCACAAGAAATTACAGCTTAATCATATGGATATACAGATTATTGCTTCCTGTGATGATCACAAATATATATTCAAAACTCAGATGATAAAAATTGATTTGAAATCTGAATCAGCCTCTATTGCAAAAATCTCCGACTAGTTCTTGTCTAGGCGATAGAGTCTTATTGGTCGTTTTTTTCCCAATTCCTCCTCACTTAATTAGGCTTATATATCCCACCTAGGCCCCTACTAGGCACTAGGCCATAATCTGCCGCGCCTAGCAACTTTTACAACAATATTTAAATCTGCTAATGATTGGAACAGCTTCTCATATGATAGTAGCCCTTTACTAATAAAGACAACCAAACCTGAAAGTGAAGAGGTACCAAACGATGAATGAAAAAGAAACACTACAATTTCAATGCAAAGTTATAAGCTCTCCATTGTTCATCATCTCTCTGCAAAATCCTAATTTGTTGCCTCCTGATTGCATGAATAGTATTCATCCACACACGTGCGTCCGCGCACATACTTTCGGTGCCCCTAAGACAACCTATGCTATCTATTATGATTTGTATTCTGCAAGAAAACAGATAAATTGGGTATATCATAGAAGTAAAGAGTAAAAACTAAGAATGAACTCAGTGTACTCCAGTATTCTCCTTTATTTCTTCATAAAATCACAGATCAAGGGAGAAGTAGCAATTAACATGTATTTATTTATTCATACTAAGGGAAAAATAATATGTAGTTCTCATGAATCTCATACCCAAGTTAAGATAAAACTGGTAGCTTCATAGAGAACTAAAGTTGAGCATCACAAATCAATCAAATGTTTACATCATTCAACCAAAAATCTAAGGTGAGAAACCTGCAGCCTCTATCACCTCCGTCTCGACCACCCAAAATCCCTAGTAGGAGATTGTATCTTGAACACTTTCACAGCTTCATATGTAATGTGAATACCTGTCCCTTTCGGAATATCTTTTAGCGCCCTATCTTCGAGTATCCTCTCCTCAACGCACTGAAGCACAGATTGATTGTTGGCTGTACAGACCATTCACACCGTTTGTGAAATGCTGCCTGTTTCTTCTCCTCTTCGTGACGAGCACAAAGCCTTCCCCATCCCTGGTATTATTTTTATTTACATCTATCATCTTTTGCCTCTCACTGCTTGGTGTCGCCTTGTGTTCATTGCCATAAAGAATTTTAATAATTGCACTGTCATTTTCAATTGCTTCTGCAGAATTACTCGAATACTCATGCTTCTTGTCAGTAACCAGACCCACAGTTGAATCTGTCGTACTCTGCACCGATTTCACTATGAAACTGAGTAGGATCTGCCTGGCTAACTCAGCTTTCTCTGCATCAGAACTGGTTTTCTTGGACCTTTCTCCCCTAACATCAGTTGTGATTTTTTCGTTAAGTTTCTCACCTCCATAACCAGTACCAACCACAGGATTGGAATCAGAAGATAAATCGGAACCAGTGGCAGGTTTTGAATCTTCAGAGGTCGCATTAGTTTGCCACGCTCTTCTGGGAACAAACTCGGGGGCATGTGGGTTCATTATCTTAGGAGAAGCAAAACCATTTTTTTCACCAACAGAAATTTTGTAATTCAGAAACCCAGGTCTGGTCCTTAAACCCTGGCTTGCTCTATAATACATAGGCGATCTGGGCCCACAAGGAACTGGAGCAGCAACCGAAGGGAAACCCACTGGTTCAGTGAGTGTCCCTTGGCTAGCTAGATCATAAACACTAGTGGCAGCAGTTGAGTTCAGTGGGTTAGTCAAAGGGAAGGCACCTGGACTGAAAGGCTCAGCAGATGCTGACAGTTTGCTTGCATTAGTTTCTACAGGTTTCTCCGTACTAGGAATATCTTGAGTGCCCGCAAGGGAATGTGCCAACTCGGACTCAGATTCATGAATATCACCTTCATTGTCTCCTTTTGAATCTTCATGATCCGGTACTGAATCATCTACAGAGACGACGTCCCTCCCATCCTGCTGTCTCGTCTCTTTTGGGCTAATGCATATCGGGTTGTCAGTTTTTTCCCCACTTAATTCTTCTACTTTCTCCACTAAGGGCTTTAGAACCGTACCTGGTGCAGCCACCGCTACTTCTTTGTAAGACAACGACTTTGATGCTAATGCTGTGAGCGTTGAAGGAAGTGGAGACACTGAGATCTTTGGAGTCAAATCATCAGAATTGTTTGAGCTTATGGTTCCAGGTTGTTTCATTAGAGACACGTCGGGAGAAACTGTCTTAAGTGTTGCCTTGTTCCCCTGTGGAACAGCCTCCTTTCTATAACTGGTGTCCTTGTAGTGGGAGTGTGTGGGATTAATCTTTAACTTGGCAAGATCAGGACGTTTTCGGCTGAACTTTCTAGAAGCACTATTTCCTGACCGTCCTTTGGAAGTAGCTTCCTGCCACCCTTCATCTGACCTTATTTCTTGGGTGAGTTGTTCCGGGAGGTGATGATCATCTTTGGTTTCACTGACCTTGAATGGTTCTTCTTGGGAGGATTTGTTATCTACCTTATCCTCTTCCACACTACTTTCCTCCACTACAGCACTGGTTACTGTACTTGCACTGTTAATGGTGCTCTCACTCTTTTCCTCTCGCTGCTCAGTAGGGGATTTATCACCAGCTGGATGTACCTAGGGATCATACGACAAAAGGAGGTAAATTAACAGCTCGCCACAAAAACAAAAACTGAGAAGAAAGATGAATCTCCACCCCCACCCCCTCTCTAACATTGAATCCTACATCGCTTTTAATTAGGATGTGACAGCAAAACTGCCATACAGAATGTGGAGTTGCATCATGTAAAATTGCTACCAAAAGAGGGAAACATTTAGTTTTTCGCCAGGTATAGTGAAATGTGAAATCATTTCAAAGATGGGGTTCAATCAAACAGAAAATAGGATGAACAAATAGAAGATGAGCCCATTCGTTCATTTAAATGCTCTCTAATATGCAAGTCTCTGGGAGATTGTCTAGTATCTAGTCTGTGAAAAAATATCTTATTTTCATAGATGTAGGTTTATACACCTAAAATGGAAAGCAATCAGAAATTTTGTTTCCCTAAATGTAAAATATTTAATACCTTCAACCGCCGTTTCCTTTGAGCATCTGCAGCCTTAGACTCCTGGTCAGGACTAATATAGTCAAGGAGATCTGACACACTGCAGGATAAGGTTAACGGTTTGGTTTGCCAGGGTACGATAAGAAGGTTCTCAACCAAGTAATATGGAAATACCAGATCAATACCTCAGATGACCTTTGCTAGCAATAGATGCATCTGGTTTTGGAGTTCCATTTCGTGCTGCTTCTTGCTGTTCCAGTGCTTTTGACTCAAAATATTCAAGCCACGCAGCAGCATCCTGCAGGTAATCGGATATAAAATTCCATATTTTCCATATTCTCAAAAATAAATTATAAAGTGAGAGGCATTTGAAAATTAAATTTTCAGTTAACTTATCTACATGGGTACATTATGGTGCTTTTTAAGTCTTCGTTTCATGGAGCATGTGTAAATAGCATAAAAGCCAGAGCACTTGTAGACTCATAGAAATAGTATTAAAAAGGTGGAATGAGTTAAAACTTTGTGTACCTGAGTACGAAGATCCTCCGCTCCCAATTTAGCCTGAAGAATTTGCAATGTAGTTTGTTCATGCTGCACACTGAGGGTATATGCTTCCATCAAGGAAAGAGCGATGGCTATGGCATGATAACTAGCAGCAGTCTGCCAGATACAGCAAGAATCGTTTTAACTTTAGGGTTTGACTTTTTCAGTAATGAGCATAATATGTAATGCATGTAAAAGAAGCTGTGTTCATAATGTTAATGTCAATCAAGATAATTTTCGTAAGGCGAGTTTATGTATGTCGGATAGCTTCACTTTGATTCTGATATAGGAAGGATGAAAACAGACCTGTATGTGATCTGCTCCTAATAGTCTTTGGTTGCATTTAAGGGCTTCATGCAGATATCTGAGAGCAACATTAACATTTCCCATGCCCTCCTCCATCATAGCTACATTTATGTAAGTAGCTGCTGTGTTTGGATGAGAGAGCCCACATGTGAAATAAAGGAGATGCAACGCGCGGTTGACATATCTGCCCAAAGTCATGATAAAGTATGACAAGAAGATTTAATTAAAAACTTATAAACTCTGGATAGAAGAACTCTTGATATAAAGGAGTAACAATTGGAAAGATGTCTAAGGAGCGGAGAAAAACAATAAACATCAAGTAAATGTTAACGTGCGAATAATTCCTATCTTATAGTGAAGTAGTAGTCCACATAACGCAGAAGCACATGAACAATATTAACAATATAAAGGTTTGGAAAAGGACTATATTGTAAACATGAATCAAGAAGAGATTGGTAGCATAATCATAATGACCTTCAAAATATAATCTGAACAAGATAGCTTTTGGACTACACATGACTCCAGATCGCGCAGAAAAACATGAAATACAAGACCAGTCACAAAATTAAAAAGAATCATTTGAGAAACTGAATTTGAAAACTTTGTGAAGTAAGGTTATGATTTAGAAAGAAAACACAGTTAATCACATGATAAGAACAATCTTTCAAAATCAAAGAATATATCGACTCACTTCAGAGCCAATTCAATATGTTGAAGGCGATAATAGAAAACTGATAGATCTCCATAGCTCTTCATTGTATCTGGATGGTCAAGCCCCAGCTCTCTCTCGTTGATATCTAACGCCTTCTGCTGATATATAGTCGCCTGTACAAGAGAATTTCAGGAATAATGAACTTGGGTAGAGTTATATATAGGTGTAATTTGAGTACGCATGCGATCACTTCATCATATCACACCTGCTTTCTCAAATAAAAGCATCATACGAAGTCTAAGGTTGTAAAAACTCCTAACAATATCTACTCTAGCACTAGTTTAACATCGAAAGTATAAGATCCAGACAAGTGATGCATTATCAATATGCTCAAATTAACAAAAGTGAGGACTAGGAAAAGCTATGTAGTTCAAAGTTCCTAAACTTGATACATACATAAAAGATGGTACTCGTGCTCCTGTTGACACAAACTAGACCCTACAAGCTGCCATAATACCCCTATGCATGTTTTATATTTCAATGATTTCGACTGGCAATATCACAAATACGATGCAAGTTTGGTAATCACTAGAATTATATCCTTCTTTAGTTCTTTAGCACATGTACATACAACCAATTGTTCGGTCAAGGATAAGGAAAAGAGACAGTATCTGCTGAAGCACACCAGAGCTATATACATCAACGGGAAGCAGAAATCTTCGTGTTACCTGATTAAAATCTCCAGTGTGATACAGGACAACGGCAAGAAGACTGTAAGCACTAGCAGTTGTACGATGGTAAGGACCACAAACAGCTATCATCTTAGCCAGAGCCTTCAGTTTCAAGTCAAACACAATATCAATATTGAGACAGGAATTCAGCACATAAATTTTATAGACCACCAAATTACAACCTTTGTTCCATAGTTAACAGCGTCTTCTAGCTTGCCTTTATCTAGTGCAATCTTGGATGACTCCAGGAGAGTTCGCCCATCAGCAGAAGAGCACCCTACATGCTGTAAAATAAGAAGAAGACTCATTTAAATGGGGGGAAAAAGAAAAGCCTCATCTGTTTCACAATTGTTTAATCCTACCTTACAGATCGGAACTATGCTGATGATATCAGACTTCATGAACGGAGTGGAGCTTTCTAGATCATAGTCCTTAGGTACCAACTCTAATCCAACCTACAAAAGTGGGACTCAGTAAACATTTTCAAGTTACAAGGATTTACGATTAGTATATGTAAAAAATACCTTCTGGCAGAGGCCCCTGAGAATGGACAACTTTCTCAAGTGTTGGAATTCATGTTTCAATCTCCAACCATACCTTCTCTCCAAAAATGCACGCAACCATTGTAATTTTAGAACTTGGTCATTGCTTTCGGCATTGGAAGACCCGAGCAAGAAATTTAAAGTTGTGGCTATAGCAGTGGTCATGTTATCTGTGCTCCGAACAGAAGCAATAACAGCTCGAAGTACATGCTTAAATGCGCGTGTGACCATTTCATGAATACAGAGAGATATTATATGTGGAAGCTTGTCTGCAAGTTCAACCTGATTCAAGCAATTAAATTAATTTAAGATAACTGAGGAATTCAGAGGAGAGCATGCAGAAACTTGAACACATGGAAAGAGGATCAGATGTTATTCACCCACCACACGACCTAAAGAACGCATCTGTAATCCTCTAAGATGCATGAAATCAGTCAGTGTACGGCCATCAACTGGAGAAAGTTCAAGTGATTCGAAATCCGTGACCTGAGAAAAGAAACAGCAGATTGAAAATGAAGAAGGAGCACATAGCAACTGAGATTTTAATGTTCACAATAATTTGAGCAACTAGTGAGAAACGATACCAGCTTAGGTAAAGCAACTTCATCATAATACTCGAGAGCCATCTTCACCAGTTCATCCGCTGACTGCACGTTGAAGTAGCGAATCAAATAATATATACACTATCAAAAGCATTTTAAGAAAGAAGATATTACCAATAAATATCGAGAATTGCTTTTTGAATTAGGTTAAACAGATAAAATAAAGAGTGGATGGTTATTTTTACTCAGGCAGAGATGAAAGCCGCAAAACATATTAGTCCATGACCAGCCAAGCAGTCACGGAATGTCATTATTCACTGAAAGTCAACTATTCTAAGAATTTCAAGCGGTGGAGTCGCAATCACACGGCAAAGCACCCACAGTTTCCAACAGCAAGGACTAATACAAGAATTCCTGAAGGCACTGATGTAAGGATAAGGTTTGCCAACACTTCTTACAAGAGGTCAAGCCATTCAACAACTCAGTTCAGATTAAATCATAAGGCACAAGGAAAGCAAAAGCATAATGGGGTTTGACTCTCATCCACCTCCTTAATGTCTCTTTGCAGTTGCCTATATCTCCCATATTCATAATCACGATTGGAGGTAGACTGAGAATTTGGACAATATAATAGCATCCAAGTAAAACATCAGGCTATTTTATCTACCACTCTTTAATACTCAATATAGCTGCCAACTAATCTAGTGGAAACATCATCAACTCAATGAGTTCCTAGGGCCTACTTAGCTAAGCCAGAAACTATGTCAAGAATAGAGAAATTCATTGTAAAGAAAATAAATACCCAAAACACAGAGATGGGTGCAGAACTCTCCATCAAGTGATGCATCTCCTGCTATACAACTAGGGTGCATGGGTGCCTTTTTCATACTATTTTTTATCTTTTCCCATTTACTCTTGTTTTTTCCATTTAATTTGCGTTTCTACCTGACACAATCAATCTCTCAGTTTTTTAGAGGCCATAAATTGGTTTAGGAAAAAGCCACATAGAACCATTGATTCATGTACTATATTTTACACAAATTGTAATAGTTTTATAGAAAAGAATACCTTTGTATGAAGGCCAGTTCCAGTGTCTTTCAGGCGTAACAAGGCCTCTTCAGGAACATATTTTAGCAACTCGCTGTTAGACTCACAGATTTTTCCATCTCCTGTATTGTTTTCCATGTCTAGGCTGCCAGATCCGTCATTCTGGTCTTCATCCTGGTCATGAGAACTGGATATTTTCTTTTCCCTCTTCTTTAGCATTTTAAATTGTTTCCCTAGCCCTTTAACCACTGGTTCCACCTTACTACCATCTTTATGACTTGCAGAATTATTATCTGCCGGTGTTTCCTGCTTCTGTAGATGCTGCAGCCAACAAGAACCAAGTTCCCATCTGATACAACTTTCTGACATTGCAGGATCATCATCTAGCTTTTTTAGACTATCTTGTATTACTTTCTGGACCAGACATCTCGAAGCTCCAACATCCGTTAAATCAGAGTGAAGCCCTCCAACCGATGATTCACCATGTGGCACATGAAGCATTAATCTTAAGCTGTAAAACATCCCCGAATCAGTTCATATTGCAAATGAGCAGTTAACTGGCAGAAAGCGAGCAAACAGCATTAGGGCTTGAAGTGTAAGACATCCTCAATCAGCTCATGTTTCATATCACTATATAACCGGCAGAGAGCCGATCCGTAACATTCTGACCAAATAATGTGAGACTATAGAATCGAGCAATGCCAGATATTTGGCAATTTCAGAAGCAAATGCAATACGTCAGAACGACTCTAAAAGGTAATCAAGAGACTAGACTAACCTAAGTTTTCATTTATAACAAAAGACATGCTTACAGAACTGACTAAATCCGATAAGCAAACCTACTCAAAAGATGTATTTAGCTTATTAAATTATTTTTGAGCAAATTAAAACATGGGTAAACGGTGATATACTACTCACTTATCTATCATCCACTTATTCATCCACACAACAAAGGTTGTCAATTCTACTAAAACCTTAATTCTATTAGAAGCACAGATGTAAACAACTTTGGATTAAATGGAATGCCAGACACATCAACCCAGCATGACTGTCGACAAGATTTCTCTATTAAGAGCAGTCACACCCTTACTGTAAGCATTATGACAAGTAAATATAAGTATTTGAACCTGTTAATGTTAAGTGCATTGGCGCCCCCATCTGGTTGGTCCTCAATGTTAATATCTTGTAAAAGGCTCCTTCCACTTTTTACATTGCCAACAACCTTGACTGTTGCAGTATAGCCACAATGCCGTACCACTACAACACCTAAAGAAGAAGTATCCTGCAAGCAGTGGCTGACTTTTTCATGCTCACAGATAACAAAGTCACACTAGATACAGAAGAGAGTTTAACTTACAGCAGATCAACTTAAGTAAGATTATTCGCAGCCCAACATTTCATAAGGTAAAAACAGCTAAGATACCATAATAATAATGCATGTCCCAATGATTTTTTTCTTTTATAATGTAGAGAAAATTTAACCTTTTTCACTCAATTCCCACATTTGAAGGTAGCAGTATTTGTTCTCACGATTGGTTTTGGGATCATTTACTCGGCAGGCATCAGAAAAATGAACTAGATCACCCGAAGTATGGCCTTAATTAGTGATGGGCTTTTCAGAAGATCAGGGTGAATAAAGCAATACCAAATTACTGGGGAAGGAATCAGAAAATTTACTAGGGAAGAAAAGAAACATATAATATGCCTTTTGGTTTGGTGATTCATATATGTACGCAGTTCTTGTTCTCGGTACTGAAACATACGCTACAACATCCAAAAATGCGTCCTTTCTTTTCTTTTTCTTTCTTTTACTTTTTCGGTAAGACATAAAGTCAGGTTCTAATTACAAGATATCAAAAAATGTGTCTACAGACAAGCTAGAGCTTCATAGAGTTAATTTAGCGGTTTAATGGCAGAAGTTGAGTAGTGAGAGTAAAAGTTACTCACATGTACAACTACACTTTCATCAGCAGTTACTCCTTTAAGTAGATTTCGCTGAGAAGCTTCCTTGACAGATTCATTAAATGTTTTACTGCCAAGAATCTTGAGTTCCCTTTTCAAGCTAGCATCTGGTTCATCTCTTTTCACTGTAATAGAAAGGTCCCCGATGCGACTCTCATGCACCACAAAACCGAGGGGGAATTCCGATGTATCCTTGGCAGCGGAACCTATCACTTTCTGTATGGAAGAAACCGCTTTAAAAATGGAGACATCCAAAAAAAGATTATGAACCAAAAACGCCTTTCTATCTCGAACAACTCTCTCTTCCTCAGTTTTGCAAGGTAGGCTTGCCAATATCGCAAAGTCTGTTGCCCATGGTCTATGATCATGCTCTCCCGATCGTCCCTGGCCTCCACCATTCCCTCCCCAGTTCTCATCCTCTGTTGGGAGGGGCACATAGTGAGCTGCAGAATCGGCAATAGACGGAGGGGCAAGCCAAGTATTGGCACGGAAGCCGTACGGAAGGTTACCAAACTGAAAAGAGTATCATAGTGACTCATTGTTCCTCTCAAATTACCTTGAGTTAAAATAGATACTTAAGCTAAACAAAAGATCACCTTATTGTGTTCGACAAAAGCTTTCATCAAGGATGCATATGCCTGCACATTAACATCATACTTTAGTAACGTTCTATGGTTTGTTTTTGTACTTTCTTCAGCCGAAAATATATGCATAACCATATCATGCATTCAAAGTTATCACAGTAGTAACTTTGACAAATAATGGAACATTAATATAGGATCCAAAACAGGCTAGATACAATGAATGTCAGCACAAATTGTACAGTGGGAAAAGGAATAAATATAAAAGGCAAAAACCATTACCAAGGAAGTGTCACGCTAATGCAACATACCATGTGAATATCAGCAACGAGTTCTGAAGTAACAAAATCAATTCAAATCACTCACATTAGCAAAAGCTTGACTTTGCTGTTGCAGAAGATCCACAAGAGAATGGCTCTGCAAGTATTGCTTCCCCAAAGTGTAGAACCCTTTCTCCGATGCCATCACGTGAATTATCTTCCCGTTGCATATCTTTATCTGCAAACACATCACATAATCATCAATTTTGGAATATCAGTGCAAACTTACCAATTGATACTACATCTATACTTGGGGGGGGGGGGG
>JAUEKW010000040.1:1489955-1500700 GCA_032274785.1 Ajuga reptans
TTAAACTCACATCCAGGTGCATTTAAGGATCCTAGAGAGATTAGGTTTCTTTTTAGATCTGGAACATACCTGACATTGGATATTAGCCTCTGAACACCATCATACATTTGGATTTTCACAGATCCAATGCCTTGAACCTTGCAGGATTGATCATTCCCAAGTAATATTGTCCCTCCTTCAGATTTCTTGAGCTTAGTAAACCAGGATTCATGTGGGCACATATGGAATGAACAACCTGGGTCAAGAACCCATTCCTCAGACATTTTTTGCTCAGTAATATTCAAAACTTCAACACTTTCATATCCCTCTTCTACTACATCAGCATTTCGTTCCTGGGAATCTTTCTTCTTGTTTTTCTCTGGACAATCCTTCTTCAAATGTCCAGTTTGTTTGCAAGCAAAGCATCTTATCTTTTCTACCCAATCTGTGAACTTCTTTGTCACCTTTTGTCCAGCAGAATTGTTCTTCTGCTTGTTTGAATTCCACTTCTGATTCTGTGTTTGTTTCTTGAACTTTATGTTCAATGCCTCTCCAGCCTGAGTAGACTTCCTTTCCCCTTGCAGTTGTAGGCCCTTGGTTCTCAAGGAATTAACTATTGACTCATAGCTAAGACTCTAATGCCTTCCAAATATCAAGGTATCCCTGAAATTCTCCAATGACTTGGGTAGAGAATTCAGCAACATCAAAGATTTGTCATCATCATCTAACTTTACCTCTAGGTCTTCTAATTCATCAACTAACCGGTTAAATTCATCAAGTTGATATGTCAGAGGCTTTTCATCAAGCATCTTGAATGCTAAGAGCTTCTGTTTGAGGAATAGCTTGTTGGTAACAGTCTTTGATTGGTACATGTTCTCCATTTTTTACCAAGCATCAATTGCAGACTTTGATTTAGAAATTTCCCTTAGTGGCTTGTCTCCGAGGCACAGAATAATAGAACTCAGTGCTCTTGCATCAACATCAGGTTGTTTTGCCTTCTGATCATCAGGCCAATCCGCCAATGGCTTAAGAGCCATTGACAACCAATTCTGCACAAGAACAACATTCATCTTCACCTTCCACAATCCAAAATTGTTTCTGCCTGTAAACTTCTCAACCTCTAGTCTCATCCCTGTCATGGCTTCGCTTTCCACAGACGGTGCCACTTGTTAGTTTTAATCCAGATTTTAATCAACAATGAATCCAGATGTAAGCCACAAATCACACAATCAAAACACCACAGAAATTGAAGGTATAATTTTATACAGAAACTAAGTTGCAGAATTAAAAGAAGCAAACGATGTTACGTGGTTCGATCAAGGTGGTCTACATCCACGGAGGATGAAAGTCCTCAATTCACTAATAATAAGAATCAGTTCGAGAGATACAAATAGATTACAATCATGTTCTTCACAACTCAGAAAAACGAGTAAAATAAAACTGTAACTTCTTGGCTCTCTTGTTTCTATTGTAATTTCTGACTGGAATGATTGAGAGAGAGAGAGAGAGACCTTTTATCAATGAGAAACTTCTGGAACAATGTAGAGGATGATCGCGCATGGTTAAAACCACCAGAAATGAACAAGGGACAAAACCGGGAAATCAAACACAAAGCAACAGTAACTAAAAATTCAAAATTCAGTTATGAATTTTATCTCTTAACCGCCAGTTCAATGCTTACACCAATTCCAGTTTGCACTCCAAACCTTAACCTCCGGTCCGGTTCTCTTTAAACTGAATCCGGTTCCTGAACCATAACACACCAAACTACAGAACCCTATTCTTGTTTGATAAATTTAACTCCAGACTCACACTCCAAGGTTGGGAGCCTTTCACACACGTGGGCCATTTTCATTTACGCCAGCACCGATGACTATAAGCGGCTGGAACAGTGGGATTATCTCCTTGCAGCTAAGGATAATTGCGGAGATAAGTGGTTTTTGGGTGGGGATTTTAATGATATCCTTTCAAATGAGGAAAAAACAGGGGAAAACATTCGGCCAGAGATAAGCTTTTCTAACTTCAAAAATTTCGTGAACTCGATGGATATGATGGAGGTGCCGTTTTGCGGTAGGACTTTCACTTGGGCAAACAATAGAGAAGGGCGAACCTTTATTGAGGAAAGATTGGACAGATTTTTTTGTTCTCCAAACTGGTTTTTGGACTTCCAATCGGCACTGGTTGAGCATGTCCCGAAACATGCTTCGGACCATGACCTCCTTATCCTGGATAACAACCCTCAAACTGTGTTAAAAAAATATTCTAGTTTGATAAAAGGTGGATTGCCATAGACGGGGTGGATGGGGTTATCGAAAAGGCCTGGAATGAAAACCAGACGAGGACCCCGATGTACCAGGTCCAACAGAGAATCAAGAAGTGTAGAGTGGAGCTTCTGAAATGGAATGCCAAGTAAAATACCAATTCGGAAAAAAATAATTAAGGTTATCAAAGGACAGATGGAGCTCTTGAGACAACAAGGGGGGAATCGTAATTGGAGAAAGTGGAGCAAACTCAAAAGTGACTTGAATGAAGCTTATAAACAAGAAGAGCAATACTGGGCACATAAGTCTATAATCCAGTGGTTGGTGGAGGGGGACAAGAACATGAAGTTCTTTCATGCGAGCACAGTGCAGAGAAGAAGAACAAATACTATTGAGAACCTGATGAATCTGGATGGTTCTAGATGTGGTAACGAGGCTGATATTGAGAATGAAATCACAGGGTATTATCGACAGTTGTTCACATCGGCCAACCCTAGAAGTGATAGTGAGTGTCTTCAAGGAATCCTAGAAGCAGTGAACTCGAATATGAGGAGCAAACTCATTCGACCTATGGAGAGCACTGGAATCAAAGAAGCTTTTTTTTTATCTCAATCCCAATAAGGCCCCCGGGCCGGATGGTATGACCTCTCTCTTTTTTCAGCACTTTTGGGAAATTATTCATGTTGATCTTTGTTTGGCTATTAAGGATTTGCTTTAGGTAGTATGCTTAAAGCTATTAATCACACAAACATTGCTCTTATTCCAAAAGTAGATGCCCCCTCTTCAGCTGCTCACTTTTGGCCCATTAGTCTTTGTAATTCCATCTATAAAGCCATCACTAAAATCCTTGCTTAAAGACTGAAAGATTGCTTACATGAGTGTATTTGTGAATCTCAAGCCGCCTTTATTTTGGGGAGGCAGATTCTTGATAATGTTGTGGTTGCTCATGAATGTATGCATTTTCTTAACTCTAATAGAAAGGGGAAAAAATATTTTATGGCCCTAAAACTAGACATGGCTAAAGCTTATGATCGAGTTGAATGGTGCTTTTTAAGTAGTATTCTTAGAAAAATGGGTTTCCCACCCTTGTTCATCAAATGGATTGTGTCATGCATTAGCACGGCATCCTTTTCATTCTGCATTAACGGTAAAGTTTCAGGGTACGTGACTCCGACGAGAGGAATTAGACAAGGGGACCCCCTTGCCCCCTACCTTTTTCTTATCATATCAGAAGCCTTTTCAAACCTCATAAATCAATCCCATAAACAACACATGTATAAAGGGCTCAAAATCAGCATAAATGGCACCACAATTTCACATATGTTGTTTGCAGATGACTATATCCTTTTTAGTGAAGCTTCTGGTGAGCAAGCAATGATTATTAAGATGATTATTGACAGATTTTTTTCATCATCAGGTCAAGCAGTCAACTTTTACAAATCATTGGCTTTCTTCAGTAAGAATACTTCTCATTTGGTAAAGACGCAGATTTGTACAATGCTAGGTGATCTGTCTGAGAAGAGGAGTTGCAAATACCTGGGGCTCCCATTTGGAATCGGCAAGTCCAAGAAGGAAACCTTTCAATACACGGTGGATGCCACAATTAATCGTATTTCTAACTGGAAGAATGTATTTCTTAGTAATGCAGGAAATGAAGTTTTGATCAAGTCAATTATGGATGCATTACCAATCTATGTCATGTCATGCTTCTTACTCCCGGTGGGAATCAGTAGAGAGATTGGTAGGAGGATTGCGGGGTTTTGGTGGGGAAGTAATGAGGAAGGGGCTCAAAAGTTGCATTGGAAAAATTGGAAGTCTTTATCATGGCCAAAGAAGAAGGGAGGTCTGGGATTCAAGGATTTGACGATGTTTAATCAAGCACTAATTTCCAAACAGCTGTGGAGAATTGTTACTCGGCCTAATTCGCTTATGAGCAAAGTGCTCAAATCAAGATATTTTCCAACAGGGGGCTTGCTGGCGGTCAATGCTAAACCTAGTGATTCTTGGATGTGGAGAGAATGGATCAAATGTATCCCGGCGTTTAAAATGGGGATAAGGTATCAGATTGGGGATGGAAAATCAATCAGGGTGTGGGAAGTACCCTGGATACCGGATCCTCCATCCTTTAAACCAGAGCATGGAAATGTGCAAGAGAAGAAAGTTACATGGGCGAGAGAATTGATGCTGGCAGAAGGAAAGGACTGGGATAGGGAGAATGTGGAGAGAATTTTCGATAATAGAGATGTTGTTGTTATACTTAAAATACCAATTAGTTTGACTGGAAGAAAAGATCGTATCATCTGGCACTTTAACCCGAATGGGTAATTCTCTGTCAAATCTGCATTTCACATGCTACAAAGTAAGGCAGTGCAAGAGGCTGATACACCAGAATGTAGCAGTGGCGGGATAGCGATGAGAAGGATGTGGAGAAATATATGGAAGTTGGGAATGAAAAATAAGATCAATCATTTTGTGTGGAAATGCTTCTGTGGCATTCTGCCGACGAAGGAGGTGTTGAATATGAAGGGAGTCAACACTGATCCGTAATGTGGGAGATGTGGGGAAGCTATTGAATCACTAGATCACCTTTTCTTTCACTGTGAGAAAGCGAAAAGATGCTGGAAGATGGCACCATATAAATGGAACAACTTGCCAAAGGACACCTCGTCCTTCCAACAATGGTGGATGGAAGTATGTGGGGTGGGGCTCAAGGATGGAGGGAGGGACGGAATCCTCATGTCCTGCTATTTAATGTGGCATATATGGAAAGCTAGGAATGAGTGGCTGTTCCAACAGATCTGGATCAGCGAGAAAGAGGTGGTTGATAGAGCATTGGGGGAGTGGATAGAAGGCTCTACTTCTCGTGCCATGAACCGAAATGTGTGGGAGACAGGGGCAAAGGGTACCAATATTTCGACCGTAGTGCAGGAAGTGAGTTTTGTAGGATAGTTTTCTATGTTCATCAGTGCAAATCACAACTTGGATGATCGCGGAGGCTTTGGAAGTTTGGTTT
Organism: Ajuga reptans; assembly: GCA_032274785.1. NCBI lineage: Eukaryota > Viridiplantae > Streptophyta > Magnoliopsida > Lamiales > Lamiaceae > Ajuga > Ajuga reptans. The sequence goes on from JAUEKW010000040.1 coordinate 1,495,209, forward strand.
TTTATGGGAACGGACGGTTTATTCAGGCTTGGGCAGTTCCGAAACTTTCGGTGGATAACCACAAGCCTATCCTTTTGGAAGCAATTCGTTTTGGGATGATTCAAGCCCGTTACTTTGGGTGGATGAAGATTAGATTCATTCTTGATGACAAAGATATGGTTTATAGATTAGCCCGGAATCAGCATTTGCAGATTCATAATCTCACCATAGCCGAAGACATCAAGAGTTTGAGTGAAGATTTTTGTGAGTTTTCCTTTGGTTTCTCGTAAGGACTCCAAGTCCTGTTTTTCTCTTGCTAAGTTAGCAGTTAGGTTACATTCTTTCAAAGAATGAGAGACTCAACCCCCTGTTTGGTCATTGTAACCATTAGGGCCTTTTTCAGTCAGTGGACTGTTGTCTATTTTTTTTCCTTGTTTGTTTTTTAGCTTTATTCAATGAAAAGTCTATCGATTTGTCAAAAATAAAAATAAAAAAACCTTTTCTATTTTCACCTACTAATTTATGTGTGCCACTCTAAATTCACAATGCATAAATGTAGAGAATGTGCAAGTCACTTATTGAGTATATTTGAAATCCATTAATTCAAATACAGTTTTAAATCTGAAATCACTCAATCAAATCTTAGGGGCCGCTTGGTATTTTGTCTTCCTTTTTGGCTCAACCTTCGTTCCACGTAGTCAATATTTTTTTCGTCACAATTTTCATCACAATCTAAAGACTTTAATTCTTGTACTAATCAAGCAATTTATATATGAATATTTATCACATATATCATTGTTTTATAATTACAAAAATACATTTGTAATATTATTACATTTTATAAATACTTTTGATAATTTAAATTTTATCAAAAAGATGGATCCAATACATTGTGTCCATTTATTTTGGCAACCACTGGGGCAATCCAAGTGGTATACCAAAGCTCTTTATATATAATTAGAAGATACAAAAATCTCTTGTTAAAAGAGTTGATACAACATAAAAAAAATACACACAATTACGTTTCAGGGCTGAGCTTTCCACGTCGACGAAATATCAGCTACAGCTTCAGCAACACTTAGATAAACCCCTTCTAATCCAAACAACTCTAATATCTTCGATTGCTCCAGTTTCTCCATAACACTTCCAACAGGATTTGCCAACACAAGCTGTGCATCATCATGCATTATTTCATTAATTTTAAGAACAAAACACTTCTGCAAACTTTTAAAAGGTGTCTTAAAGTTGGTTTACCTTGAGTGATCTTTTTTCGAGTGTCTTTCTGAGTTCGTTAATAGTGTCAACTCCACTTGTGTCTATTGCAGTCACCGCTGTCGAGAAACAAAAATATCGTGTTGTTAGAGAAACACACTATTAACATTAAAAATTACCAAGGATATCTAAATTGATTACAGTTTTATCAGTCATTGTTTCAAGTTATTCCCACATCAGCAATCTGTTTGTAATTTGTGAATAATAATTTTAACAATAAAAATTACTAGAAAACTAACCTGTCATATCCAGTATTACACATTTTACGTCGCTTCTGCTGTTTGATGCTAACCACTCTTCCTCTTCTCTAATCCATCGTAATATCCTGCATTTTTAAGACGCCTCAATAAGTTACCATGTTTATATCAGTTTATTACAGTGGCAACATTTATTCATAAAAAAGAAGATAATAATAAATAAATAAACCCCGAAGCTCAACCAGCACTTCTCGATACTCACGTATGTGTATTATAAACATTAGGAGATAGTAGTTTCTAACCTTTCTTGTAAGTAAGTGGAATTTGCAAAGTAAATAGGAGCCTCAACAGCAATGATAACAAAACAAGGAACTCTAACAGCTTCTCTGTATCTGCTTAAACTTTGATATATTTGAGTCCTTGGAATATTTCCTATAACAGCTGTGTTTGGCCTTGTCACATGCAACAGAATCTTGAATACAGAAACTCCGACCTGAAATTTTTTCGCTGTGATTAAAGATTATACACAAATAAAAAATTAATGTATATGAAAATTAAATGAAGGCTTACAGCTATAGCAAGACCAAGAGGGACCGAGATGAAGAGAACACCAAGGAAGGAGCACAAGCAAGCCATGAAATCGAGTTTGTCGACCTTCCAGAGCTTATGCGCTGCCTCATAATCGATTAGGCCAATAACTGCGGTTATGATGATGGCTGCTAATATCAGATTGGGAGTGTAATGGAACAATGGCATCAGAAAGAGCAGTGTCACAAGCACAGATGCTGCCATTACTATGTTTGAGACCACCGTCTGTGCTCCCGCGTTGTAGTTCACTGCTGATCGCGAAAATGATCCTGAAAATACGAATATGTTTAGCATTGATTCTTTCATGTCATGCTAATCATTTTGGGAATAACTGAAAACAAGCAATAAAATCGAAATCCTTTTGGTTACACAAAAGTTGAAATGCACCACCTATTTGGGAAAATGAAATATAGTTGTTCTGCCCCTTCAAAAGACTAAAATGCCCTTTTGGTTATATCTCTCTCCACACGTCCAGAGACATGAAGAAGCTCGAGAGAGTGATGTTTACTCTCTCGAGCATGTAAAGTTCAGACTATGTCTTAATCTTTTGCGGTTCTTGGGACACGTGGAGAGAGATAGAACATGTGCTTTCATAAAAAGGATATTTTAGTCATTCTATGTCAGAATGGCTTCATCACCGTCTTCAAACATGTGACCATAATATACCTGTGGTGACATAGCAAGACGAACAAGAGCCAGCCATGTTCATGAGACCAATAGCCATCATTTCTTTGTTCCCATCAATTTGGTAGTTCTTCAGACCTGCAAATGTCCTTCCAACTGCAATCCCTTCCTGCAAATTCATCTTCATTAGGTATGAAAGAAACAGAAAAAAAAACATTTATCTGATTTCGGAGTTACTAGACGAAGCCTAAATTCATCAAAAACTTACTGTGAGAGAGAGTATTCCGGTTATAATGCCTGTCTTGATTGCTAGAGCCAAGTGAGGGCCACTTAAATATAACATGTTTGAAGAAGGTGGATTAAGGCCCTTAGGCAAATGCCCAATCTGTACAATTATACAACTTTCCAATCAGTAAAAAGAATAGTGTTTAATTCATCAAATCAATGAAAAATCTATACAAGAAGTGAAAAATTCTTACAACTTTAATCCCAGGAACTTTTGATTTAAGACAGACAACTAGAATGGTTGATAGAACAACCGATGCTAATGGGGCAGCTGCCGAAATCCAAAACAGTTTTGGTCTTCTCATGCTCTGCATTAATTGACCAATTCTAAACCATCATAAATCAAAATTTTAATGAAGAAAAAAGAGGAAAAAAAAAAAGTTTTCAAGTACTTACGATTTGCCTTGTTGTAAGCAATAAAACCAGAAAACCAACTCCCATGACAATGGTTTGCCAAGACCACTACAAAGATAAAAAAAACTTTGTACTGTCAAGTGATGTCTAATACATGTTGTTGTTCACATTACACTATTTTATTTCTTTTAAAAAAAGAAAGAGAAAAATACTAGGTATTCTACCTCATCTACGTGATGGAAGACAGAAGATAACACGGGAACTAGTTGCATCTTGCTCGTAAAATGGACAATTCCGAGCAGCCCTTTAAGCTGTTGTAATGAAACAATTACCGCTGCACCAGCCATGAATCCAACAAGAGTTGCCTTCGACAGGAAATCGATAATAAATCCTAGTCTGGAAATTACACAAGTAAGTTCAAATTACATAAGTTACATTACACTTTAAATTTTTTCTAAGGTGTAAACAAAATAAATGGAAAAAGTGTAGATTCTATTGAAAGATATGTGTATTTCTTAATCATAGCATAATTTATCGTTACTACTGCTGACTTTGTGCTAATTTTTTTTTAATCCAACTGACTTTGTGCTCATAGTGATTGATTCTTGTGGAATACTTTTGTAAAAGATGTTTCCATATTGCAAAGTAAGTGAAAAGTTTTGGACAACAAATAACAAACGCCGTACCCAAAAAAAAAAAGGAACTTTAGCTAAATAAGAAGTATGTGTTATGTACCTTAGAAATCCAAGAGATGCCTGGAATAATCCTGCAAAAAAAGTTGCAGTAAAAGCCAGTTTGAGATAAAGGGTTGGTTCTTCGGTGTAGGAAACGGTTTCGCTTAGCATTGTTCCCATCACAAGTGAAGCTATAGAGACGGGGCCAACGGCAAGATGTCTGGAACTTCCAAGAACTGAATATATCAAAGGCGGGACAAAACTCGAGTCTGCATAATTTTTTTTTTTAAAGAAAAAACATAGGATACATCAAATATTTAACAAAACTTAGTAAATTTACATCATAATTTGAAGAATATTTTGATATTGACACTTACATAGCCCAATTATGGGTGGCAGATTTGCTAGCTTTGCATAACTAATACCCTGTGATATTGTCAAGACAAATAATTAAGTAAAAAGTTAAGAATTCAGAGAAGCACCATCACATGATAATACTACTGGACAATAATTAAGTTGGAAAAAAAAATATCCTCAATAAGATGTTGGATGTTTCCATTTTTTGTCACTCCTGTTTTTATTTTTAACCTACAATTTAAATTTCATGTTTTTTAAGGCAATTTTTCACATTTTCACCCTTCTGCTTGTACTACCTACACTAACAGCAAAGTATTGGTTAGTGAAAGTATGAAACACAGATTAGGTTTTTTTTTTAAATTGTATTATCAGTTTGATCATTGTTCTTGCAGAGTTGCAAGTTAAATTTAACTATACAAAAATAAAAATGATGATAATTAGAATTAAACTTGGTGTTACGCCTACAACGTTTATTCGATCATCGATTTTTCGGAGCATAATTGAATTAAAAAATGAAAAAAAAAATATTTGATTGATGTACCTGTGGGATAGCAAGGCTAGCAATTGTAAGGCCGGAAACGGCATCGGATTTGAACAGTTTGAGGGTGTAATTTGGGGCCCACTGGAAAATAGGAAAGAAAAACTGCATCCCCAAAACCAATTTCCTGAACCATGTCTGATCCTTGAACCTATGAAGTGGATCATCAGGGAAGAAGATCTCCGACAGGCGGTGCCGGAGTTTCTGCACGGTGGTTCTCGGCGGCGGAAGGTTCACTCTGTGTACCTCCAGCGGCGGCATTTGCCCTGCATTTATAGTAACTGTTACATCTCCGGTGGCGGTTTCTATGCCTAGAGGCGGTTGTTCGGGGCTAGAGAAGTGTTCGACTCTGTTTGAGTTTACGCCCATGGTGGAAGCGGTGATTGCCGGCGGTGGTTGTGGAGGCGCGGTTTCCGAAGAGTCGTGCTCAGTTGATTTGGTTAGTTTTGGGGGGAAGGATTCCACCTTTTATAGCAGTCAGATTTTGCATGGGCTCTATTTTGGGCTTTCTTTATTAATTTCTTTTTGAGGAAAAGTATTTTACCATTGGGTGATTCTATACACAACCACAAAATTACTCTTCATAGCCATTATTTTAAATAAAATAAAACAAGTCAAATAAAA
>JAUEKW010000040.1:1500800-1513461 GCA_032274785.1 Ajuga reptans
GGCCCATGAAACCTAAGAATATAAGGGAGCTTCAGTTTAACCTAGCAGCCAATTTCATTGCGTGAAAAGCTAGGGCTAATTTTCGGTGCACTGTAGCAGCCCCTCATTCGCACGTTTCGATAGCTCGTTGCCCACCCGGTGTTCGAACAAGGTTGGGAGACAGACTAGAAGATTTATAGTGGAATCAACTCGTCGATCTTCAAGGGTAACGAATCTAATCCTTATGATATTCATGTTTCGCTTATTTGATTTTACATACGATTGGTATCCAACAACGATCCTGGGAGCAGATCGCGCAGAAGTTCTCGAGACGCTCGTCTCGGCCGAGATCCTTATGCGTCTCGGCTGAGACGTTCTGAGAACAGTTCTGCGAATACTTTCGAGGAGGATGTCTCGGCCGAGATCCCTGTGTGTCTCGGCCAAGACGTTACGAGAGTAGGTCTGTGAACGGACCGCCTTCGACGGCGGGTTCCATCAGGATGATCTATGCCTTAATTATTTATAATTATAATTATTCATTTATAAACATATAAAAACGTGTAAGTAATTTAATTTTAATAAAAAAAGATTCAGGGCAAAGACAACGGGCAAACGACAACGGATAGATATAGCGTTGTGTTTGGCGGTGAAAAACTAATATTACAACGGGTTAAAGACATCACAGACTAAATACCGTTGTCTTTGAGCGCAAAAATTCACACATAGACAACAGTTAAGGCTACAACAACGGTTATTTTGTAATTGAATCAAATGTATTTGGAAGAATCATTGATTGATTATTTAGAAAAAATGAGAAAGCAAAGGAGTATGATATAGAGGAAATAGGGAAAAAGTACCTAGTGATTGATTGGATCGCGTGTCAATTGTGCTTTAAAAGGCCTATCAAGCCAAAACAGCTATTCATTTATGGGGAACCGAGCACGCAAAAAACACTATTACTGCACTGCCTAGCGAAAGTAATCAAGATATATTAGACAACGGTTTTTGCGTAAAACCGTTGTCTTTCTAGCGTTGTGGTTGACTATTTTTGTAGTAGTGACCCCTGTTTGAGCCTTTTACACTAGCCTACTTTTTCCTCTCCTTCCGACCATCATGATCTATCAGTTGGTCGGGATGAGAGGACAACATATTCATTTGAGAGCGTTGGACACTTTTGGCCCCTCTCTTTGTATGTTAGATTCCTTTTTACTTTAATGTGATTATGTACAGGTTGGGGTCCGTACATTAATCCCCCACCCGCAAAGGGTGTTCCGAAAAAAAAAATTACCGAAAAATTCATTGTGAAAGCCCCACTTAAGATATATATTTACATTGTCCAAAAAATGTTACGCTATTCGAATTTTTGAAATGCTCTTCTAAATAATGTCGCTTTTTGGTACTAATGTGTTTTGATATTTTTGTACCTATAAATGTAGCCGAAATCTAGGCTTGTGAAGAACAATTTTTAATTCTGGAATTCGCGACATATATCGATGCAAATCTCCATCGATATAAACTTATATCGATGCATATCGATAAAGGTCACATTGATATATGTCTATCGATATAAATTATGATATTATTTTTTATCCGATACATGTATTTATGGCAGGAGAAGATGAACTTATATCGATGTAAATAGTTAGAGTTTTATCGGTTTAAAACTTGAAAGATATGTCAACTATCAGTAGGACCTAATAGGTAAATTTTAACTTGAATTCATTAAAAGTTAGAATTTAATTAAATATATTTTAGCTTCTAATCATTTGAATTTAGAGCATTAAATAGTCTTAAAATGATATATATATCACTTAAATGTTTGATCTTTAAATTTGTTAACAATATAAGGTTATAAACTATCCAATTTTATTATGTAATTTGAAGTTGTATTTTAAGTTTGAATATAATGTACATTTTTTTTTAAAAATGCAAACTTAAATACGTAATTTGACTATTTTGACTTATAGCCCGAGTAACCTGAAAACCAGTATGGTTAGGGTTGGTCACCATATCACAGTTCTTCTTAAATGGTCCGGTTAGCCTAAAATTACTAGAACTAGCCCATTTAACCTCCCTACTTATAAATTATTACTCCCTCCGTCCTAAAATAATTGTTATTTTAGCACTTTTTATACAGATTAAAGAAACATACAAAATAATTGATCTACCCATATTTAAACCTAATGTTCAACATGTTCTCAATACCCGCTTTGAAATATTAAAGTATTTATAAGGAAGAATATGTAACACCCCGGTCTAGTAGAATGTTACTTCAACTATATAAGACTAAATGTTTTGACAATAACTCTTCTATCAACAATCTTTGTAGGATTTTTTTTTTCTATATAATTTGGTTGCAGTGATAATCATAAAAAATAACAATTCAAATCCTAACTAAGTGGGCCTCTATTTATCTAAAATATAGAGTTATTCAAGAATCTCTTTAGATTTTTTTGTTTACTTGTAATTGAAAATAAACTTTTGCTCTAAACTTAAAAAATAAACTTTAGCTCATTTAAAGCATAAAATAATATTTCAATCAAATCTATCTCAAAGTGTCACAATTAAGGACTTATAAATTTCAAAACTTTTCATTTTAAAATCTCATGAAAGAATCTAACTGATTCCGAGGATCCACCGCCACTACCAATCCCGCATCGGCCTTGCTCCCTTCTAACCTTGTCTATATTTGTAATATGAGGTAAATAAATATAAGCTAATGCTTAGTAAGTATATCACCTATCTCACAAAATATTATATTTTAACTCAACATAAATACTGAAACTTCACTTCATAGAGAAATACGCATAAACTTTAAAACTCAATTAAGATTCTTTAAAATCTTTTAATGGAAACTGATACACTCTATAAATAAAGAAACTAAAATGGGTCTGGACATGGTACCAATGCGCGCAACTCCATTAAGACCCAGGGTAGGTAGCTACTGAATCCTAATGGAGCAACTAAAACTCATAGGGCGGCTCGTGCCCTTAGCTGGGTGGTCTCGTACCCAAAATTTCCTTGGTGAAGGGTCTCGTGCCCAGGTACCAGTCCAAATATATAAAAATAATAATAATATAATTTTTCTTAAAATTTTATCTTTACTCTATATAAGATGGACTCATATCTTGTATACAAATACTCATAACTTAAATCATCTATAACCTCAAGAGAACGTAAGATGACTTGATTAACTAATCCATATTAACTCACACAAACTTCACATAATAGGCTCGAATTATAGAATCAAGCTCACGTAAATTTCACTTAATAGGTACAAATAATAGAATCAAGCTCAAGTAAACTTCATATAATATGTACAAATAATAAAATCAAACTCAAGTAAACTTCACATAATGGACACATATGGTAAAATAAGACTACTCATATCTTATTGCAAGATATACTTGCTAAACCAAATACAACAATTGAGATACACATCATATCATATACACTTGTGGATAATAATTTCGAAGGTGAGAGATGTACTTACCTCGAGTTCACAAACTTAAGACAATTCCAGGTCTTTAAACACATAGGAAGCTTTTCCAGCAAAATCTATGTATAGAGCAATTCATAGTTATAATTAGAATTTATTAGTCTAATACCACTTTCAACTTCTATAATAATCTCCCCTCAAAAAAAAAAAAAAAAACCTTCTATAATAATCACATCAATCTGCCAAAATCTTATTCCAGTCCATAATTGAAAAACTTGAAATATAAATTTGTCCACTAATATTAAGACATTGGATTATGTGCACTGCTTCTCTTATTATTAATATAACTATTGTTAATAAATAAATAAAGAATAGACAATAATAAATCTAGGTGTAGTGGAATTATGTAATCTAACATCAATTATGAATTTTACCCTCAATCACATAGAAATATATGGCTTAACTTCCGATAATGAGAAACACGTCTTCGTAAAGGTGTTCTGATTTAACTATTCTTTTGAATTTCATCTATTAATTATAGGATTCAACTCCATAATCACTAAACATTAAAACAAAGGCACTGATAATTTGCTTATTAATTACCTGCGGCTTCTCACTTTTCTGAATCACTCCAGTGCTTCTAGACTTTCTTTTCTTCTTCTTTTTTCCTCGGCTGCTATACGATGTGTGGTTTGACTATACCTAGGGTTTAATATTTATTCCGGTTAATAACGTGTTCCCACTTTTTTTAGGACTCCTAATTTATCTCAACTACTAACACCCCCCCTAAAGATTAGTAATTTATAAAAGGTATTAAATACTTTACGTTAATACCAATATTCTAAACTTTAGCCATACTCTAACATGAACAATAATATTATCTAATTTCAATTACATATAAAATCAACTAAAACAAAATCAAGCATCACATTTATCACACAACACTCTATAAAATCATGAGAATTCAAATGCAAGTATAATAATCATCTTGAGAAACTTGAGGTGCTACAGATGAAATGGGGGCAAGTTTGGAAGATTTAGGAAAAATATTTTTTGGATTTCTATGATGACAAAAAAAATTAGGATAAATCTCAATTGTTAAAATGATAATTATTTTGGGACGGAGGAGTATGTTGCATGTAATCTATTATATTGTTGGGCTTCAATATTTAACAAGATATTTATTTGGCTTCAAAGCTGGGTCGAAATAATAGATAACTGATTTCCAGCCCAATATGGATAACTCAAGGCTATGTACTGCATGCAATCTCCACCGTTGGATAGCTAGCACCCCATCTCAACGTTTATGTCCAATCGGACGGCAAATATTTGGAACCCATGCGCACGATAACCCCACTCTACCAATCGGCGCAAAGTAGCTCACCCACGCTATGACGATTATCCTTCTCCATGGATGCGCATTGTCCCCTTTACTGATCTTCCCCGCCCTTTGAATTTCGCTCAAATTCTCTGGAATTTTAAAAATAATCAACGGCTACTGGCATTTCCCCCAATATTTGGTAAGTCTACTCATTTCAATTTCTCTAATTATTAGTGTCAAATTCTCTTCAATTTGTCCGCTTCAATGCTAAAGATTGAATCAGTGCTATGATATTCGACTTTTTGGAGCTGAAGTGCGTTTGTTCCACATTATTTTAGTAAAATTATTGGTAAATCAAATTATTGTGATGGTTAATTCAACGTTTCAGATGCTTAAATCATGCTTTCGTATGAGTGTTTCCGAGGATAAGTCGAGTTGGAGAAGCATTGGGAGGTTCTAGGTTTACCTGATCTGGAAATTTTACCTGGTAAATAGTATATTTAACTTATTTTAGTTGGATACATAAAATGATTGAAAAATGCTTTTCGTTTGTGATAAAATTCAATTTGCAATCAATGATGTATCGGAAAGCTTGGGGGAAAAAAAAATTGCAGAACTTTGTTTTTCTGTGTGAGCATAATTGAATTGAAGTCCCTAAGGGTGATATAAAGGCAGGCGTCCATGACTGTGATTGCAAAAACTCATATGGCTATATTGCGCTAATTAACTTCTGAATATTGATTAATTTTTTGCAGTCAATATCTAGAGATTGAGTAATCTGGTAGCCTAAAATGTCTGAGCAAACAAATATACTCAACGAAGAATCTGAGAATGGATCAGATTCGTCTCCAGATGATAGTGGCACTATGGAGGAAATGCCCGAAGACACGATCTTGTCACATCAAACATCCTTGAACCTTGTACCTTTCATTGGGCAGAGATTTGTGTCACAGGATGCTGCCTATGAATTTTATTGCAGCTTTGCCAAGCAATGTGGCTTTTCAATTAGGCGCCACCGGACCCGTGGAAAAGACGGTGTGGGCAGGGGAATCACGAGACGGGATTTCACATGCCACCGTGGTGGTTATCCTCAGCTAAAGCCAACAGCTGACGGCAAAATACAGAGAAACCGGAAATCATCCCGATGTGGGTGTCAGGCGTATATGAGGGTCGTCAAAAGGGCCGAATTCGATGTCCCAGAATGGCGGGTCACTGGTTTTAGCAATGTCCATAACCACGAGCTCTTGAAGTCCAATGAGGTGCAGCGGCTTCCCTCCTATTGCACGATGACTGCTGATGATAAGAGTCGTATTTGTATGTATGCTAAAGCTGGGATGTCGGTGAGACAAATGCTTAGGTTAATGGAGCTAGAGAAAGGTGTTAAGTTAGGTTGTTTACCGTTCTCCGAGATTGATGTAAGAAATTTGCTCCAGTCGTTTAGAGATGTGGAACGGGATAATGATCCGATTGACCTTCTGAAAATGTGTAAGGAGAAGAAAGACAGAGATCACAACTTCAAGTATGATTATAGGTTAGATTCTAATAACAGGTTGGAGCATGTGGCGTGGTCCTATGCTTCGTCTATCAGACTGTACGAGGCTTTTGGAGATGTTGTAGTTCTTGATACGACTCATCGCCTCGATGCTTATGATATGCTTCTTGGGATTTGGATTGGAATGGACAATCATGGGTCGTATTGCTTCTTTGGCTGCACGCTCCTTCGAGATGAAAATGTGCAGTCATTCTCCTGGGGATTGAAGGTACCTGATTGTACCTTTCTTTTTTTTTTGTTCAAAGCATATTACAAAAAATTTCTGTCTTCAAATCTAGTTGGTTTGCTGATATTTTCAATTGCAGAGGAAATTGAGATTGTAGTGGTGTAAAATAATGCAATATTTGATAGAACACTTTCTTACTTTTTCATATAGATCTTGAAGAATCCTGTGAAACGAATGGCATGTAAATTTGTGTTGACAAAGATAAGACTTGGCGGTGCAATTTAAAAATGATAAAGTTTTGTTGAGAGTTTAAATCTACTCAAGTCCTTAGTCATTTGATCTATTGTTGTGGTTGGCAGACATTCTTGGCTTTCATGAATGGAAAAACTCCTGGAACAATATTGACGGATCAGAACACGTGGCTTAAAGAAGCCCTTACTGTGGAGATGCCAGGGACCAAACACGCCTTCTCGATATGGCATATAATATCAAAGTTTTCTGATTGGTTCTCTGTGATACTTGGCTCCCAATACGATAATTGGAAAGCTGAATTTCACCGGTTTTATAATCTGCACAGTGTGGAGGAATTTGAAATTGGATGGAGGGAGATGGTTGACATGTATGGACTTCATGGAAACAAGCACATTGTCAGCTTGTATGCACTTCGTACGTATTGGGCATTACCTTTTCTGAGATCATACTTCTTTGCAGGAATGTCAGATACATTCCAGTCGGAGTTGATTAACTCCTATATCCAACGGTTTCTCAGTGCACAAGCTGTGCTTGATGATTTTGTAGAACAGGTGATAATCTTTGTCTGTCCATCTGTTTCTTTTTTCTTTTCTTTTTTCATTTCTGTTCAAATGATTGAGTAGTTAGAGAATGTAATGTTCTGCTCATTCCACAGGTGGCCTCAAATTTAGACGCTAGAGGTCAAGGAGGAGCAAAACCGAAGATGCTACAAAAGGTCCCTAAAGCGTCTCTTAAAACAGGATCACCAATCGAGTCACATGCCGTCACTGTCCTTACACCTTATGCCTTCTGCAAACTACAAGAGGAACTAGTCTTGGCACCACAATACGCAACAATGTTGGTGGACGAAAGTTATTTCATTGCGAGGCACCACACTGAAGTGGACGGGGGGTACAAGGTATTGTGGGTTCCACAAGACGAGTTCATCAGTTGCAGCTGTCGTTATTTCGAGTTTTCGGGTATCCTCTGCAGGCACATTCTTCGTGTCTTATCAACGAGCAACTGTTTCCACATCCCTGACCAATACTTACCCCTGCGCTGGCGCAACTTGTCATTTGCAAAACCGGCTTGTGCTTCTTCAGGAAAGGTACAGTTGTTGCAATCGATGATGTCATCGCTGATCACAGAATCGTTGGAGACCGAAGATCGCCTTGATGTTGCTTGTGATCATGTTTCTTTGGCTCTGGCTCGCGTCAAAGAGTTTCCTACTACAGCAGACTGTACTGACGCCATTGCCTATAACAGCCCTTCAGGCTCCCTTCTTACTCCAGATGTTGAAGATTCTGATAGTATTGCTCATAGTTTCAGCGGGAATCCACATGAATGTTTATCCTTTGCCAAGATGAGCAACAGAAGATCGAGAGATGAACCAGACATGTACAGGAAAAGAAGACGTGAATTCGGTCATGAAACTGGAAATTACACAATGGTGGGAGATGATGATTTAAATGCAGATGGGCTAGGTTTTCTGTAGGGATGCTCAAGATTGTCATTAACGTTACACGAGATTCCTCAAGGCAGGTTAGAAGTTTTCTTGCTCTGTTAACAGGATAGATATGCTTACGCTGTTAAATAGATTCATGATCTCAGGTTGTGTATAGATCTACATATATTAGGAAACGCGATATGAATCTGAAGTGATGATGCTAGAACTACATCTTATTTCGAAATTCATCAGAATACATTAGTGAACATAGATTGCTAGTTTTCTTACTCATCAGCTATAGAAACTTTGCTTAGCCTACTTGGCGATTTCTTGGTGTTGCTATTTGTGGCCCGTCTGCCCCTTCTCCGACTGTGGCCCGGCCCATATATGGCTCGTTGTGCAAGTGCTTTTCCGGTACTGGATTCGGTTACTCCTCCACTAGACTGAGGAGCATCATTCTTCTGGGTGTTAATAATGCTTTCTTTTTCAGTATCCATGAATTGCAATTTGTGTGAGGTGAAATGTCTAGTTGTGGATTTAAATACTAATGATTTGTTGTGTTGTGTTTGGAAGATTATGACAGCGGACGGTGGTGGGATGAAAAGGGTTAAGGTGGAAAAGTTTTTAAGCCAAGTTTTCCCTGGCCGAAAGAACCTCTCTCTCTCTCTCTAACAAATCATGCACGCAGCAATCTTGAGCATGCCTATCTTATAATTTTATTAAATCAATGATTAAATATGTTCTATATATATTGGCATGGTATTCACTGAGGTGGTAATTCGGGCAGACTGGCCTGGAGCCAAGTCCAAAATTCCATATAGTAAGCAAAACTTTGTCCACCTCCTAAAATATGTTATGATTTTTAGGTCGGCTCGTAACCCGTTGAACTTTTGGTCCAGATGGAATTTCAAACCAAGATTCATATGGTACTGTCTGTCTAAAATGTTGGACGAATTAGGCTTGACCGATTTTGCCAACCTCTAGATTCACAACTGCTCAGAAATTTGACGCGAGATTTTTTTTTGAAACATATGAATTCAAGTTGCTCTCAGACCAACATTGAAATTTCTGGGCATTTCTCTTTTAGTTCTACTAGTTAGCAACACTGGCTCACATGTAAAATCTAATTAAAATAACTATATTTTTTGTGATTAATCACATGGTATTCTTTAAAGAAATTACTTAATTTTAAATTTACTAGCCATAAGCATGTGCGGTGCACGTGATCGATATTTTTATTATAATTTAATATAACAAAATAAGAAGATTAGTAATTTTTTGTGTGGTAGTTACTTTTATTAAAACCTAACATATAGTTATTATTACACACGTGTATATACATATATTTTCACATGATACTTTCTATTTGTAATATATAACGACCCAAATATACTCTCATATTTAGTACTCCATCTGTCACAATTATATAGACTTATTAGTTTTTTTCACAAGAATTAAGAAAAGTTATTGGAAAAGACAAAAACATAATAAAAGTATTTATTGAAAACTGAAACACAATATATTATAGGCTGTAAAACTTAAGTAACCCCAATCAACTAACTAAAAAATAACAAGGCATGCAAACTTGTAAAATATAAAAATTAGTCAATTCTAAATCCTGTAATTATAAATTAATAAAAAGTTAAAATCAGAGTGGTAAAACAATTCTAGGGAAAAAAATTGAAAATATAATTTTAAAATTTCCAGTTGCTTGATCTTCAATATTGAATTGTTATGTGAGATATTTGAGTTAATGCAATTGTTAAAATAAATTAACTACAAACAGCTAAATTATTTTATCAATTTTTTTTAATGTATTTTTCATTTTACATCGTATCTCATGTCTGTTTTAAGTTGAATTATTATCAATATATAGTGAGTCGTTATACTTTTGACTATTTTTATTAAATTGAGTTATTAAACTTATTGTCTAGTTTTATTCATTTAGGAAGGTGCATACGAAGTGCTAAAGATCCTAAATCACAGTCAACCACCGTGACCTAAGTTAAAGTAACATAAGGAACTATTCAAAGTATGAGTGGTTAACTTTTTTCTTTTTTGAATAGTACATGAACCCAACTTTAATGAAAATAAAAACTTATTCTATTTTTATGTAATTGTAATTTAAAAAATAAAAACAGATATGAATTTTAATTTAAATTTTAAATTGTTTAAACGTTTCTGTAAGAAAAAAATAAACTTTGGTTTCTTGCCAAATGATTATATAAATAGGAGCTACATATTATATGAAGGTTGTCTTAGATACTAAACATTCTATTTTTTTTTTTTAAATTATTTAATTTGTTGTTACACGAAAATACATTAACGTCATCATAGATGTTCATTTATTAGTTTTTCTGAGATTTACTAATCATTCACAATAAATATATGTTTTAAGTAATATGTGTGTCGGACATTAATAATGTATCTTGTCAAAACACTTATATAAATTGGTAACATTTTAAAATATAAGATTATAATTATTTATTTTAGTAATATTACTAATTAAATGCTTATGAAATAATACCTAATTAATAAAAATATTTGGAGATATTTTTTATGAGTCGTATCAAAATATAGCAGGAAACCTTAACACATACACATGCTAATGTGTAATAAGTCACATAATATTTTTTGTTATAGTTGCAAAGTGTTATAGAACATATCCCGAAGAACTATAAGTTGTTATATCAACAAAATAAACATATTATACCATTATTTATAATTACTTTTTATTTACAAAAATGTATGAAGTTAATATCATTTATTGCTTACTTTTCGTGCCTTTATTTGACTTTGTTTCATTCTATCAAAGAAAATATAACCAAAATAAACTTGTAATTTTGAATTTTTTTAAGAACTTAGTGGTTATTTGTGAAATTATTTTTACCCAAACTAGATATCCACCCGTGCGATGCACGGGCTAGATTTTATGTTTTTATTTTGTTATTAAATATTTATGTAAATATGTATTACAATGAAAGAAAATACATGATTAATAATATATTACAAAGGGCTTGTATGAAATATTGTACTATAATAAGTAAAAGTTTGATGTACCAATCACATACCAATTATCCTAAAGTACACAAATTGTAAACTAATGGAAATAGTAAAAAACTAAAGGTTCTGAAATATTTCTCTATATACAACATTAACAGTTGAATTATCACGTTGTTTAAATTCATCGCATATAAAGATCTTTAAACAACGTCGATTCGTAATTTTTGACAAAGCAACATATAAATGGCCATGACTGAAAATTGATTTGCGCAAAATTTGTGCATTATCTGCGATTTATTCCAAATAATTAACTTACTCTTAGCAATAATAATATACTAATTAATTATATATTTTTATAGAAGCGAAATAAAGTCACATGTTTTTAATCGATATTTGTTCGGAAGTTACATATATTAAATTTAGCAATATTAGCATGAGATCCCACAATCGTATTAGTTCATTGACCATAGAGGTGTTATACGATGTTATTTTGATGTATTTAAAAAATACGAAAAAAAAAACTATTTATAAAGCACATTTAAATATTTATAAAGCACATTTAAACATTTAATTATTTATAAAGCACACTGTAACAACCCGATTTTCCTATTCTAATTGAAGATATTTATAAAGCACAAAATACATGGCAAGCAATTAAATAAATTATTTCAAAGAAAACTATGATCAAACCAAGCCATTACTAAAACGACATTTAGTAAAATAAAACTATTTACACATATATTTCCTAACTAGTTTCATCCTAAACATTTAAATATCACAAGTCAAGTTCATACAAAAATACAATTTACATTTATAAAGCTTAAAGAGTTTCAGATAAGACCTAACAAATAACTGGCAGCGAAAAAATATTGAAAATCAAGAGGTTGACACTATATCAAGCATAATCCCAATTAGTTTCACATGCTAACATGATTTCTAATATTTTTACATAAGTGTGACATATATGATTTTAATAAAATAACTCCTAAACATGCTCCTAAAATATTTAATTCACCACAAACATTATATCACACCTTCAAAGAATACCATAAGTCACATCAGAACCTAACATATCATAAATACCTAAATCAGTTCAACAATCATACACCATATTTCCACATTGGCTAAAATATTCCAAGTCAATTATATAAAAGAGACCAAATTATCAATTCCAACAATTAAAATATTCCAAGTCAATTATATAAAAGAGACCAAATCATCAATTCCAACAATATAACAAGCTAACTAAATTATTTCAATATCAATCAATTAATCCGTCAGGTACCATATGTGTTCCGGCTCCACCTTCGCTTCACTCGCCCATTCCATTTCTACCTGAGGTTCAATAAAAGGTAGGGGTGAGCTTCCTTCAGCTCTCGGAGGCACAGTTTATAATAAATAAATTGTACAAGGAGGCATAGCATGTAAAACAGTTAAATTGAGTAATAACATGTAGCCAAGTAGCATGTTAAATAGTAATGAATTGTGACATGTAGCCAAGTAGCATGTCAAATGAGATTGCA
>JAUEKW010000040.1:1528397-1543112 GCA_032274785.1 Ajuga reptans
CTAACACCGTGGACTTTCAAGAGTGATATGGTAGTCCTTAGGGTCCTTGGCCAGACGGAACAACCATCATCAGTTGTTTTCAACGACGTGGATATTTGGCTCCGAATTTATAATCTGCCTCTAGCCCTTCGTACGGAACAAATTCTGTAGATAATTGCAATGAGAGCTGGCACTGTCCTTGAAATTGATTGCAAATCCATTGAAGGATTCGGTAGGAGTACGAGAATCAAAATTTCAATTCCTCTGCAAAAGCCGCTGAAGAAAAGCACACAAGTCCAGATTCGTAAAGATCAAATAATCTGGATCCCATTTAAATATGAAAAGATACCCTCTTTCTGCTACTTCTGTGGGCTGCGAGGACACATGAAACGCCAGTGCGAATTGCTCGAGCAAAAACCAGACATGATAAATATTTCGGAAACGGCATTACCAGATGGTATTTGGTTAAAAGCTTCACCTCAGAAGGTAATCCAAGTTCGCACCGATGGATTTACGACGCCGTCTACTAAATCGCCAGCTGTACGGAACATGTTTTCTGATAACCCGAACCCGAAGTCTAATGATCACACTGAGAAGGACAACGAGAACCAGTCTCTCCCAGTGTTGGAAGTTATTAAGTTGTCCAAATCTCTCCAAAAGGTTTAGGTCTCATTGGAGGACAACGAGGCAGGTTTGCAAAAGAATACTGAAACAGTCAGGCCCGACGCAATAACAGACAATAACCCATGCAACCCATGCATTAACAAAATGAACAAAGGAAACCATACTACAACCTCAAACCAACCCTCTCCCACACAACAGACGAACACCACTACCCCAAGCTCTAATATCATGCCTGCTAACACATACACCCACAAGAATACTCAACAGGAACCAAACCTCACTCTCCATCCCGTAACGCCAACAGAGAGAATCCGAAGCACCCATCTCCAATCCATGCACCCTACGAATAACCTACCACCACACCTCAATGACCTCACTCCGATGGCCACGCTACAGAAAATGTGTGTGACCTCGACTCCTAATAACCTCCATGCCCCTCTTCTTATACCGAAAAAAGAACTACCCTCACCTACTATTGCCTCGAAACGTAAACGACGGCCGAAGATGCAACCCCGAATATACCAAGGTAATCCAAGCTCGCATGACGGTAACAGTATCCTGGGGATGAAAAGAAGGGAATATACTGACTAGGAAATGAGTGAAGAAATGGGAAATAAAAGAGCAAAGCAGAATGACAAAAAGCAAACGGCGGAGGCTGGACACCAGCCCGCCGACAGCCAAGAGTGTGTTATCTTGGAACTGTCGCGGGCTTGGGAACCGGGCGACAGTTCGAGAACTCGAGAATTTCCTTTGAGAGGAGGATCCGGGTGTAGTCTTCCTGATCGAGACCAAATTAACTATACACCAAATGCAGTCTTTAAATTTTCGTCGATTCCATTATTCTAGTTGTTTTCCGGTTCCTTGCAAAGGCGAGCGCCACTCTCGCAGTGGCGGTCTCTGTCTCCTTTGGAAGGAACCATTTTCTATTAATTTGTCGTCCTTCTCTAATCACCACATTTCTGCTGATGTTTCAATCTCAGGTACGAATGAAGCATGGCACGTTTCCGGCCTCTATGGGTGGCCGGAATAACACAAGCGGCATCACACTTGGAATTTACTGAGAACGTTGGCACCACCGTTACAAATCCCCTGGCTGGTGGTGGGAAACTTCAATGAGATTATGTGGCCATCAGAAAAGGTTGGCGGTAATAGGCGGGCAACTCCGCTTAGGACTGCATTTCGTGAAGCTCTGCTTGAGTTGAATTTAGAGGATCTTGGATATATTGGGCATCAATTCACATGGTGGAATAGACAGTATGAACCGGGATCGATCCAATGCCAGCTAGATAGATTCGTTGCAAATGATAGTTGGAAAAATCTATACCCGTATTACCGAATACGCCATCTAGCACAGTTGAACTCGGACCATACTCCTATCATCGCCGACCTCAAAGCAGTTTCACGGGGATCGAATAGAAAGCTACCTCGCAAGAAGATATTTCGCTTCGAGCAAGCTTGGCTAACGCATGAGGGATGTCAACCCCTGATCGAAGCCGAATGGGCAACAACTCCCAGAACGTTTACTGGCAAGTTAGAATCAGTGACAGCAGCACTAAAACATTAGGATATTAATGTATTTTGCAATATCATGAGGACAATTACATACCTCAGAAACAAACACGCTGATCTTAAGCGGGGCCCTCACTCGGACCAAACGGTAAGACGGATGAAGGAGATGGAAAATATTATTACACAGATGGAAGGAAAGAAAGAGATGATGTGGGGGCAACGATCGAGAGTGTTATGGCTACAGGCCGGAGATCGCAACACAAGTTATTTCCACCGGAAAGCTAACCAGCGAAAAAAGAAAAATACCATCAGCCGCCTAAAAAATAATGCCGAGATATGGACAGAGGATGAGGTTGAGATAGCAGAGATAATGCGAGAACACTTTATGCAGCTGTTTACCACGGAAGGATCAATCGACGCTAGCCATGTTCTCAATGCAGTCGATAAGAAAGTCACGCCGGAAATGAACCAGATGCTGACTAGGCCATACACAGAAAATGACATCCTGGCAGCCCTTAAGAAGATGCACCCGGTAAAGGCCCATGGGCCCGACGGTATGCCACCTTTATTTTACCAAAAAATTTGGTCGGTTATTCACTCTGATGTGGTGTCTGTGTGCTTAAATATTCTCAATTCGGGTCTCAACTCGGGCTTATTAAATCGTACTTTTATCGTGCTTATTCCTAAGATTAAGAGCCCCGAAACTCCGAAGGATTTCTGCCCCATTAGTCTGTGCAATGTTATCTTTCGTCTGATTACTAAGGTTATTGCGAATCGTTTGAAATTGGTCCTGCCTTCTGTTATTTCCCATACCCAAAGTGCATTCGTCCCTAATCGTCTTATTACTGATAACGCTCTTGTTGCTTTTGAAGTGTTTCATTATATAAAATTGCAAAAAAGGGTAAGGAGGGTATTATGTCGCTTAAGCTTGATATGAGTAAAGCCTACGACAGGGTTGAGTGGGGCTTCCTCGAGGCAATTTTGCAAAAGTTAGGATTTGATAGCTCCTGGGTTCGTCTGGTCATGAATTGTGTTTTGTCTGTTACGTATTCTGTGCTTATCAACGGGACCCCTATCACAGACTTCTCGCCTAGCAGAGGTCTGCGGTAGGGGGATCCTCTTTCGCCTTATTTGTTTGTCTGTTGTGCAGAAGGATTTACTGCGCTGATTAGGCAGGCCGAATTGGAGAACAAAATTCATGGGGCCAAAATTGCTCGGTCTGCCCCTCCTGTTTCTCACCTTTTTTCGCAGATGACTCTATCCTCTTCTTCAAAGCGAACTTAGAAGAATGCAACCATATGAGACGTATTCTTTCTCAGTACCAACAAGCTTCTGGACAGTGCATCAATTTGGAAAAATCGGAGGTAGTAACAAGCGACAACATTCTCCCGACCCGAAAGATAATCCTTGCCGAATGCCTAGGGGTCCAGGAAACTTCCAAGTTCACAAAGTACTTGGGGCTGCCTACGGTTATTGGCCGCTCCAAAAATGAGATTTTCCAGAACATGGTTGATCGAGTCATTAGCAGAGTTAAAACATGGAAGAAAAATGCTCTCACAAAAGCAGGTCGTGATATCATGATAAAGACGGTGTTACAGGCCATCCCGACTTATACTATGAGCTGCTTTATGCTCCCAGTTGGCATTTGCAAGGACATTGAAAGGGCCATAGCCCGGTTTTACTGGGGCTCAACGGAGACTGAGAGAAAACACCATTGGATAGGGTGGAATAGAATGGCGCAGCCCAAGCGAGTTGGTGGCGGGGGCTTCAGGGAAATTATACTATTCAATATGGCGATGATCTCTAAGCAGTTTTGGAGAATTTTTAACTCTCCAGATTCCTTAATTGCTCGTCATCTTAAATCTAAATATTTCCCTAACACATCTCTGTTTTTAGCTCAAGCAGGTCACAATCCAAGCTACACTTGGCGAAGCATTCTTCAAGCAAAAACTCTGATTCAAGCAGGCACAACATGGCGAGTCGGGAACGGGAATTCCATTTTGGCCAAAACCGACAATTGGATCGGTTGTGATCACCCGAAGCCTACGAGAGGCAATACGGCCTTTATCCCAGAATCTACTAATGTGTCTCTATTTATTGATTATGCTGCAGGAACATGGAATGAGGAGCTGATACACCACATGTTTGATCCAGGGGATGCTCGGCAAATTTTGGCTACACCGCTTAGCAAGCGGTGGCCTAGTGATAAACTATTCTGGAAATTGACGGCTAATGGCCAGTTCTCGGTAAAATCGGCATACCATCTGGCCGTGAATCTTTTTTCTGAAATTGGGCATCATGAACCAAGCCCGAGCACACCCACAAAGGCATGGCTTCATCTCTGGAACATGCCAATTGTCCCGAAAATCAAGCATTTCCTCTGGAGAACATGTGCGAAAGCTTTACCGAAAAAACATAACCTATTTCGACGACATATGATTGATAATCCAACCTGCTCTCTTTGCGGTGAGTCAGACGAAAGCACATAATACTTATTCTTCCACTGTCCAGCCTTCAATGAGGTTCGCGGCCGAAGCCCGCTTCGCTTTCCCCGTGAGGATCAGAATTTCCGGTCCGTTTGGTAGAACCTGCTGGACGCTCTACCCCCGAAAGGAAGCCAGCTGCTCGCATACTTGTTCTATGCTATGTGGAATGCAAGAAATCGATTCGTCTTCGAGAAAGAGCCTATTAATGCCTTGCAGATTCTTGCCAATGCACAAAGAAGAAATTGCGAGTTCCATGAAGCTGAACTAGCAGTGGTCAAGCATAGTAGCAGCTCCCCGCCGAGTCCATCAGTCTGGAGCCCTCAACCACTGCGAGTGATAATATTAACTTGATTCGGCAGCTTTCAAGCTCGGCGAATAGAATCAACCACTGCGGGTTGATTATAGACGACATCCTTGACTTATCTCTCCAGTGTGGTTGTTCGAGCTTCAGTCATATTTCGCACGATGCCAATTCGGTGGCTCACGCTCTAGCCCGCTTAAAGGGCCCTATTAATCGTTGCTTTATTTGGACAGATGTTCTTCCATCTAATGTTGCTATATTTTGTAATCGGGACATTAGGCCTTCGGCCTAGCTTTCTTTCATTAAATATAGTTGTGGGTTTGTTCTCAAAAAAAAAAAACAAAAAAAAAAACAGTAAACAAAAAAGGTGAGAATCATTAAACATGTCATAAAAGATAATACAAGTATTTATCATCAGTGAAGCACCAGAAAGTATCTATCAAATGCAAAATAAAAATCACTTGGAAGGATATACAATTAGCGAGAAATATCATAAAAAATAATAAGTGATTTCAACAAAATCAATAAGTAATTTCAACAAAATTATCCATTCATACAAAATAATCTTTTGATTATAACAGTTCCGAGAATCCGAAGAATAAAAAATAGCATATGTACAAAGATTAGATTTACTTGAACCCTCTTACACAACTGCCTTATTCAAACAATACAAGAGCATATTTGAAAATAAGAGAAGAAAAGGAAAAAAAAAAAAAAAAACTCTACCATTAGGCTGCGGGTTGAGAAAACCAGAAAAAAATTGCAAGATAAAAATTTGATATTTTGGGGCTGCTGAAGCTTCCAGTCTCGATGGAGGGAAAAGTTGGAGAAGAAAGAATAATTGGCGGGAGTATTTGCTAATTCTGGCTGAAGAGATAAAAAATAAATAATAAAATAATAACACACAAAACGCTGCGTATTTTACGGATTACAAAAAAGAAGCGAGAATAAAGTTTAATAAGTAAAACGACAGCGTATTTGCGGCACAGCAGAAGTTACTGAGCTTTTACCCAGCAGAGGATATGCTTCCCCAAACACCACAACATTAGATTTGACTAAAGTTATTTTTATTCTCAAACACAACTACTTTTCATTAAAATTAATTTTACTACAATTTCTATTCAAAATCACTTCATCAAAAACTAAAGTAAAAAAAAAAACATTCATTCAGAACATAGATTATAAGATATATATTTAAAATGAAGTTTGAAAAAGAAACAAAAAAAGTCATTTACGCACAATCAACCAAAAGTTTTATCGATCAAGTGTAGTATATGTTCCTATCAGTTAAAAAAAAAAAAAAAAATCTAAAAGCTTTTCTGAGACTAGAAAAAAGAAAAGAGAGAAATAGAAAAGAAAGGAAAGCAAAAACAAAAAAAAAAACTGGATTATAGAATGCTGAACAAGAGAAGCCCGTGCAATGGACGGTCCATTATCTACGGGATTTCCCTTTTTTTTTATATAGGTCAATTATAAAAGTGCATATTCAATTCCAACTTACGAAAGTACACGATTACATGTTGAGGTGGGCCCGGTTTAATGCCTGCATCGGGTCAGAATCACTGATATTATTATTTTATTTGAAACAAAAGCGTATAGGCTAAGCAACTCTTCTCCCTCCCTCTTCTCTTCTCCCTTCTTATTATCATCGATCCAATACTGAGTTATCTCCCAAATTGATGCCCTCACCTTCTGTTTACAGTCGCATTTCGATAGCCAATCGGATCAGTGGTCAGAAGAGAAGTGATTACTGACTGCTCATCTGAATTTTGATATTTTATTTATGGATGTTTTACCCAAATCCGGTAAGTCTTTCAGGATCTGATCATTCGAGCTGGATTATCTACTTTTTTGCTCGATTACTTTTTTATGCCAAGTTTGGTTGTTTACTTCTTCATAAGTTGCTTAAGATAGTGAAATTGATTGATGATCTGGAGAGCAAAGATAAATTGGAGGAAGGAATCGTTGATTTTTTTAGTTTTGTGAGCTTTACTTTGTATTTGCTTCCCTTGTACATACTGTAGACATTCTTCTTCTTACTTAACTTGGTAATCATGCGGAGGCTTTTCATTTTTGTAGATGCTTTTAAAATTCTATTCATAAGTACATTTTGACGTTGAAGTATAGAGTGCAGGATAAATTAAAGAAGCGCTTGAAGAAAATAAGATAACAAGAAATGTATGGAAGGAAGAAAATTGGAACTATTTTTAGTTTTCAAAATTTTTTATTTAAAAAAAAAAAAAATAGTAGGAGAAGTTTGGAGTATAATTCTAGGGGCCTATATAGAAAACATAGGAAACTCAGTTGTACCAATATAAATAATGCACTTCGATGGACTTCAGGAAATCCCACAAAGAACTGGGCTTTGGGGTTGAAGAAATTATTATGAGGAGGTCCACTGATATTGATGAAGCCATGACTAGTGAGGCAGCTGACCTCAGTTATCATGGTGCTCAACTCGATTGTCTGGACACTATACCTAGACAAGGTGTGCCAATGTGGAAAGTGGTGAATAACATCTCTATTCAAACTGGTGAGGAATTCTCTATGAAATTTCTTCAGGAGGGGGCTGTTTCTAGAGCTGTTACTGCAGTGCAAAACGTTGCCCCCAACAATGAGGAGAGGTTTGGGGTTCCTCATGCCCAAGATCGCCAAATGGTTTATGAGGAGCTTGCTCGAGTTCTTGGTCTGAAAAGAATGGACTCTGAGTGCAGCTCTGACATTACAGAATTTGCTTCTGCCCGGGGATCTACTACCCAAATTGATCACGCAATTCAGTCGAGTAGTGAAAGCACATACGACATGGATAGTGCTGTTAATCAATACAAATCCAGGAAGTCTACATCAGAAGTGTGCAATCGCCAGGCCAGTGTAGTGTCCACTGTTCCAGTATTAAATCAATCTGATTCCTCTAAATCATTATGTTCCTCTGAAGTAGGAGTTTCTGATGGTTCTCAGTCTGGGAAATTAAAGCTTCTTTGCAGTTTTGGTGGTAAAGTATTGCCACGACCAAGTGATGGAAAACTCAGATATGTGGGGGGAGAGACACGCATTATCTCCATCAGGAAACATCTTTCATGGGAGGAATTGATGAAGAAAACAGCTGGAATATGCAACCAGCCTCACTCCATTAAGTACCAGCTTCCAGGGGAGGATCTTGATTCCCTTATATCTGTGTCTTCTGAGGAGGATCTGCAGAATATGATTGATGAATATTATGGGAATGAAAAACCAGATGGTTCTCAGCGACTTCGTATTTTTCTGATTCCCCTCATTGAATCTGAAACCTCCTCTGGCATTGATGCTAGCTTTACTCAGCAGAGCGAAACAGATCTGCAGTATGTTGTTGCAGTAAATGGCATGGCTGGAATTGATCCTAACTCCCAAAATTGCTACAAGGAGCAATCATCTGCTAGTGAAATGGGCCATTTGATGCCAAATTCAGAAAGAAATCCAAGATATGAAAGGATCGACCCCTTCCCCTTGCATGCTTTGGAAATTAAGGATTCTATGCAGAAATTGTTGAGTCCTCCTTCCTCGACTCCTGTTCCGCAAGATGATATGAAGAATGCCAAGACAGCACAACACAGAAGCAATTATTCAATTGGTAGTATTGATGGACCAACACTATTCAACATACCACTTCCAACTGAAGACTCCATCTACTACAGTGCTTCTAATGATCGCAATCCTCAGTTGGACGATAACACAACGAAATTAAATGGTCCAATTAATAAGCATGATGTTACCCAACCAAATATGATGAGCCAGTTGATTCTAGAAGGAGACAATTTGGCTCCTTATAGAGTGGAGCAGAATAACAGCAACTTTGCAGTATGCTCTCAGGGGGGATTTGCAATTATGGAAAAGGTATTCAATTTGGAAACTCCTCTTCCTCGATCTGATCATTTGGTTGAAATTCTGCATGGGTCTAGTGCCCCAGTAAATTGTTACCATGGGATGCCTCATGCCTTTTCTGACTCAAAGCTTCAAGAACAGGGAGATAAACCTGCTTACGCTTCACAGGAAGATGTGACCCGGTCATTTTCATTGAATATGGGAAGACTTCAATCTTCCTCTCATTACTCTGCTGCTTTTCCAGAAAACCCAGTGCAGTTGCATGAAAATGTCTGCTGCAGCAATACTCAGCTCCAAAATAAGGCATTGAATGTAGAACCAACTGCTCCTATTCCTGGGATAACATTGCTGCACTCCCCTTTAAGCTTTGAAGAAATGAGCGAGTTCGAAGCCAAGGACATTAGTAACACTGTTGGGAAATGCAAATTGGTGGAAGAAGACATAAGAAATCAAAATTCAAAGTCCAAACCTTGCAACAATGATTACATTTCAAATCTTGAATTAACAAATAACCATGAAGCCAGTAGTCATCCTTTTAGTGGTGGTCAAAATCTTTTAGTTAGCAAGCCACCTGTGATTTACCAAGAGCTGACAAATGGATTGGAGAATTTTAACTTTAAACCTGGCCCTCATATTCACCTTGACTCACTGAAGGAAGAATCTCAAGTTTCCAGTAGTTTGCCCCCTGCATCATCTCTTGTCGACATGACAGAATCAAATGATTTGGAATTAAAGCTAACCCAAAAGAATTATTTTGAGAAATCCTCAACTGGGGTCACAAAGGACATCCCACAAAGCAATTCGTCTTGGGCCAATTGCTCAGAAGTTGCAGGGCTTATCCATAGTTCTCAAGAACTGTCTCATGATAATAGCTATAATTCAGTTTTTCTTAATGGTTTTTCTACTGGCCTAGTTTCACCTCAGGCCGTTCCCAGTCAATCTATTGAGTGTCCAGTGAATATTGGTTGTGAAGAACTCAAGGTAAGAGGATATGGACTCGTTGATGGACCTATGGGTGTTGGTAAAGCAAGTTGGAGCAAGATTCATCACAACTCTGCTTTATTTGGAGGAGATGTTTCCGTCCTTGATAACTTGTCCCATTGCACCAATAATGGGGTCGAAAAGTCAGAATATGTTGGAGTTCTCAATGAACATAAGAAGTTGGACCTTGGTTTAGCAGTTTATAGCCACAAGCAAGATGAGCAGAAGCTAGTGAATTATAATTTGTCTCCTGCTAAATTTCCAACCCCTAGTGGCCCAGATCTATTAGATGCTGGTGATGGGAAAACATTATCTCCCTGTGCAGAATCAGAGAGTGCCTTACAGATTTTGGACTCGGGGGTAATAAAGGATCTTCTATTTATTCTGCATATTCTAATTATCTTCACCTATACACTATATCAAGTAATTTCCTTAAACTGATGCAGGATGTTAATACTGACAGTCGTGGAGATGAATTGTTCAGTGATGCAGTGATAGCTGAAATGGAAGCGGATATATATGGTCTGCAGGTATGCTTGAAGCTGAGTCTTGATTTTGTTAATATGTGTTATCTAGTCTTCTATTTTTATTTTTATATTTTCTTAATCTTTTTAGTTGTTGGGGAGGAGGGGAAAACGCAAAGATGTGCGATTCTAATCTCTCTCTCTCTCTCTCTCTCTCTGTATGGGGAAGCACTCAGTATTGGAAAGAAGATATAAGATGGACTTTAGACGGCAAAAAATAATTCTTATTCGTTTTCTTACATCGACATATTATATATCGCACCATGTTATCACTGGATTTTCTGTTAGCAAATTTATGTAACAAATTGAAGATTTGGTGTTCATTGAGATTTCCCTGTTGAGATTTTCATTTGTTTCCCAAGTGGGTTTCCTACTTACCTACCCAGTTATGGTCTCCAGATAATTAAAAATGCTGATCTTGAAGAATTACGAGAGTTGGGGTCGGGTACATTTGGGACAGTATACTATGGGAAATGGAGAGGAACAGATGTTGCCATCAAGAGAATTAAGAAAACTTGTTTTTCTGGGAGATCATCGGAGCAAGAACGATTGGTGGGTCATACAAATTTCTTTCAGATCCTTCCCATGTCTTTGCACACTTGGCAGGAAGTTAAAATTCATGAAATTGATTTTTTCCTTTCCTTGTGTAGACAAAAGACTTCTGGCGTGAAGCTCGTATTCTATCAAATCTGCACCATCCAAATGTTCTTGCATTTTACGGGGTGGTGCCCGATGGTGCAGGGGGGACTTTGGCCACTGTAACAGAATTCATGGCAAATGGATCACTTAGGACTGCTCTACTTAAAAAGAACAAGTACAGGAGCCTTCCTTATATACTCTTGCAATATTTAAATTTGTATTTAGGCTTGATCATCTCTAACTTATGTGCAGATTACTTGATCATCGTAAAAAGCTTATTATCGCCATGGATGCAGCATTTGGCATGGAGTACTTGCATTCAAAAAATATTGTCCATTTTGATTTGAAATGTGACAATTTATTAGTTAATTTGAGAGATCTACAGCGACCTATATGCAAGGTACTATTTGATGGATCATATACTGAGACAGGCGTGAACTTCATTTTCAAAGTAGTTTCAGATTGATACAGTTGCACACAGCCCCTCTGAAACCAGCAAAACAATAACCGAAAGGAATCAGTAAATTATGAAACTTAGTTCACAAAATTTGAGTTGAATATGCGTTATTGGATTACTTCACCCTCTCCTGCACCATATCTTTAGGTTCTATATCTTACATACAGCAATTTTTTTGTTTGCTTCAGGCACAACTTTGCCATATGAGAATGTAGTGAAACAGTATTTTGAAATAAGTCACTTTTGTATTTCATGTTAACCAAGAATTGGATATTGGGTCGGTCATCAATTGTGAAGACATGAGATGATATTTTATGATCATTTCAAAGAGCAACAGGGCACCAATTACAAGATAAAATGCCTCAAATATGACCTGTTCCCTCCTTTGGTCTATTGAACAACAAATATCACAAAATCCGATAGTTTGTGCTCTGTGATAAGTACAGTGAAAATACAAGTTCTCACTGCAGAAGTATGAGTTTTTCAATACTAGTGTGATTCATCCTATTTTCTGATAAAATTTCGCTTCAGCTTTACTTCTGCTGATGACTGAGAAATTGCTTATATATAGGTTGGAGATTTTGGACTCTCAAAAATTAAACGCAATACTCTGGTATCTGGTGGTGTTCGAGGAACCCTTCCATGGATGGCGCCAGAGTTGTTGAATGGGAATGCTACCCGAGTATCTGATAAGGCAAGGAACAACTGTAATAATTGACCATGTGTCTGCCTATTGCAGACGATTAGTAAAAATGAGGAATTTAACATTTAATCTGATTCTTAGCAGGTTGATGTCTTCTCATTTGGCATAGTATTGTGGGAGATTCTTACTGGTGAGGAACCTTATTCAAATATGCATTGTGGGGAAATCATTGGTAAGTTAATCATCGAAACCAACAGAAACTTCTTTGCCTAATTTTATTCAATGGCTGATCTGATATGACAAATATGCTGGAGAACTCACTAATATTTAGCTATCAATTTCAACTTGATAATTGACCATCTTTTGGAGTTATCTTTGTCCAGTATAAATGTGAACTTAATATATATATATATATATAAATGTGTGTGTGTATGTTTATGCTATCTTGTTTTTACGGGGATGCATTTCGGCATAGCAGTTAAATATATAAAAGAAATTTCAAAAGGGCAGTTGCTGGACTTTATACATCGTGATTCATGATCTGGGATGTCAAAATTGATTTATAGATCAAATATCAGGCGCACCATGAATCCTTTGATTTGGGCATTTATGAACCCTTGAGATTGTTCCAAAATTTTCCCGCATACTTAAACAGTCAATAATTAAACCGTGTAAAGCTGGCGCTGTGTTTCGAGGGCTTAGGAAGATGGAAGCTGAAATTTAAATTACTTCATGGGTATTGGAGATGCAATGATGATATAAGTGGTATCTTGCTATTATTTGGCCATGTGATGGAATTGGTTGATTGAGCGAATGTTCCGCAGCATGTGCTCTTAATTACTCTCTGGAGATGGTCCAGGAAGAAAATCTAACAGAGATTTCTTGCTAATTCTTTTCATGTTCTTAATTCATCGAGTTCAAAAGATGGTCTCGACAGAAAATCTTTAGTAGAAATACTCATATTTCAAACTTAAGAGAAAATTCCACAACTCGTAACAAAATGTAGGGAATTGTTGGCACTGAATACAAATTGGAGGAGAACTAAGATTGATGAGTTTAAATTTGAAGGAGGACACATCTTACATGGGACAAAATTAGATCCGCTTGCGGAAAATCTATGGATAAGACTTTATTGGAGTGATACAGTTGTGGTGGCATGACACCTCTTTAAACAAAATCTACATGTGAATAAACAATTAATACAATTTAAATATTTATAAAAAAGATATTGTGCATGTTACATATCTCTTTTCACTTGCCATGGGAGACAAAAATAAAGGAATTGATATCTGTCTGTGGTAGATTAGATGTTTGTTTGTTGCTGTATTTTAACTATATAATATCACTGGACTCGATTGCAAAATGTAGGAGGAATTGTCAAGAATACCCTTCGTCCTCCGATTCCTGAGCGATGTGATCCTGAGTGGAGGAAGCTTATGGAAGAATGCTGGTCAGCGGATCCTGAGGCAAGGCCGTCGTTTACAGAGATTGCTTACAGGTTAAGATCTATGTCTGCTGCACTTCAAACAAAAGGGGCCACAAATTTGGGGAGACAACTGATGCCAAACATCTCCGTGTAAGTCAGAAAGAAGAGACGGTGAATACAAAAAATACGTGTACGTTTCTATAGAGTCGAATGCTGTATAGTCGCTGTGTTGGAAGTTTTGTGATATTGTATCTTCTTCCTCTTTCTCTTCATTGTTTTGGCTGTTTTATGTTGATGCAGTTCCTAAGTTAATTGATTCTTCCTGGCCATAGAGGTTTCATTGTTTATGCTGATGTAATTTTGTTCATATGTTATGTTCTATAATAGTATACTCTCTCTTTTTTCAAAATATGGAAGCAAACGGATCTAATTTTGTCATATACTTGTAAGTTGATATTTACCTCTTTCGTAAAACTCTCCGACTAGGTTTGATTAATCCTCGTTTAGACGCTAAACTCCCAGTAGCCGCATATGTTTATTTCTCGATTCCTTTCCGTCTAACTACGCCTATGCCTTGATTAGCTCATCTAAGTCCCGATTAGTTGCTAGCCCCCAGTCCACCGTCGAACTAGCGCCTAACCACTTCTACGACCATGATATTTACAGTGTATTGTCCGATTATCACAATTTGTCTGCACACAAGGCTGGTTGAATTTGATCTTTTCAGTCTGGATCTTCTACAATAATGTATGTAACATTTTCTATAGCTGTTGTATCAATATATAATACATGTATAATATAACGTATATATTTTATAATCAATGATTACGTATTATTTATTGGTGCGAACGTTGTAGAAAATTCATCTATCTCGAATCTTAGAAATCTGGAGTATTCCAAGCCAATTATACATATAATATGCCCATTCATACCTTAAATTCATCTGCCACGTAGTTTTATAATTTTACGAAAATTCTACAATGATCTCAATAGTTTAGCATAAGGTTCCTTTTCGAGCAGAAAAGTTTACGTGGTTAGTTTTTTTCATGTTATTTCTAGGGATGCTGAAATGGTCCGGCCCGCCGGACCAGCCCTAGTCCGCCCGAAAAAATCTAGATTTAGGTTTATAAATATATAGCCCGTTTAAAATTCAGGCTTTTTAGCTCGGACCTACAAAACCGCTAGGACTGGCCCGAAATATATTATTTATTTTTTTATTTATTTTTACTTGGAGGCTAGGTGCTAATTTTAAAAGTTACATATTACTTTGTTTTCATATTCTCTGATT
>JAUEKW010000040.1:1565456-1575978 GCA_032274785.1 Ajuga reptans
TGGATAACATTACATATACATATCCATTTAAAAGAAATTACATTTACAAATACATATATATATCAAGCTAGCACTGCGGGGCGGGGTAGGGCGGGAAATGGGTGGTGTAGCTTGATCCGTATCAGCCCGCCCCGCCACGGATCACGGGGCGGAGCAACCCAAACACCTCGAGTCAGAGCAGGTCGGGGCAGATCAGATCAAGATTGACATCCCTAGGCCCATCCCATACCAAACACGGTCTTACTTTTTTTAGTTTTCCCTTTTTTTTTTTACTCTATGGGTGTGTTTGGATGAGTTTGTGGATAAACTCGTTGAGGGAAGCACAAATCCATTCATGTGTTTGTTTAAAGGTTTGAGGGCAAATCTTGCACACATTTTTACATCTCTCAATTACTTTACATCACTCAACAGTGTCACAATACGCTTCACCCCACCAAACACACCCTATTTCTTTGTAAGTCGGGCTATTAGCATCTCAATTTCATATAAATACGCTAAAAAATATTTGGTCACTTTATCGAATAAATATTATATATATATATTTTTTGTTTTTCCCTCTATTTCTTTATTTTTCATGTATCATTTTATTTTTCCCTTTATTTCTCTATGTGCGGGATTATCATCCTCATTTTGTTTCACATACTAAAAAATATTTGGTCAGTTTTTTGCAGAACAAATATAATAGTGTTTCATTACACCAACTCAATATGTCTTTTTTATTTTTCCCTATATTTCTCCATTCTTCACTTACTTTTTTGTCTTTCCCTATATTTTTCTATGATAGGGGTATTAACACCCTCAATTTTCTCTAAATATATGAAAAAGATAGTCACTTTGTCCGAATAGTGTTCGTTACACTAGTCGAGTATAGTATTTGATTAATGTAACATAACACTCTATTTTCATATTTTAAAAGTATTGGGTTGATACCAACCGAAGACTAAAAAAATTAACCTTTTCACGAGATTGTGAGGGTGTTTGCAAACTCTTTCGGGAGTTAAAATCACTTTTGTTTGCAATAAAAGTAATTTTAAAGTGTTTGAGAACACTTAAAACTGATTATTAGAATCACTAAAAAATTAATTTTGAAAAATTATCATCACCCAGTTTTTACCAAGACTGTAAAATTATTTTATTTTCAAACACTACCAATTTTTTTTTTTCTACAAAAATCAATTCGAGTCACTCCTAAAAAAAACACAACTATTTACAAATAGCCGTGCTTAGACAAATTGGGCCGTAATGATAGCCCAGCCCTTTCTCGATTCTTCATTTACATCACGTGGCTACAATTCTACAACAATGCATTGGATCGCAAATCATCATCATCAGGTTACATCATATTGAAGCACTAATATGGCACGCACATCGGATCTTGATAATGTGGTTTAGCAGTGTGAAGAAGAGAATGATGAATCAGCACAAGTTGAGGAAGTTGCGGATACGTATTCGTGGCTATGCTTGAGTTGAAAGGTTTTTCCTTTAAACCCCTTTTCTGAAATCATTGTTGATAAGTTGGAAGTATTTCAAATTGTTTCATTACATTTGCAACCTGTTCTCGAAAATTATGTATATAATCTTGTTAAGATTAGAATTTCATATTCTTTGGGTGATTGTTAACAACAGTTGAGTAAGAAAAGAAAGAGTTGGTGAGTTGGTTGTTGTGATGTGCTTTTGGTTGATCAAGAGAAGATGTGATCTCCGGACCGTCTTACGGTAAGATGAACAGTCAAATAGTAAAATACAGGTTAAATATGATCAATACCGTGAACACATTTTACTTATTTAACTATCCGCCATACCATCGCCGTATATGGTTGTCTTCTATCAATTTCATCAATAGCCCTAAAAATCATGGATAATTTTCATTATGTAATAACAAACCTCTGTGAGATTAATTCAAAATATTGTTAATTTAAGATACATTACAGAGGGAAGAAGACTTGAAGATGGTACAGGCTGAGATAAAAAGAATGCTGTCCATTTAACAATCAATTTCTGTTCAGGTGTATTACTGTTATAGTTAAACTATTGGAACAGGCTCGGTCGGAATTTGCAGGGCGCGGTGCACTTTAGATACCTGAATTTTATGAACTAAAATATCTAAAATAGAAATAGATGATACAGATTACCAAGTAATTGGCTTCTTCTGGAACATGGTGGAATGCACAAATTCTTTGATGTGAAATGGTAGTTTATGCATTAGAGGAAGCCATTGTAATGCTAAAAGAAAACATCGTAGTTCTTCTTACGAGGCTATTGCCATCAGTAGCAGGGTAGCAGCACGCATTGTGGTAGCTCAAGATACGAGACTTGGTCTTTTTTAAGTTGTTAGGATGCACGAGATTTTTGTCAAGTTTAATATCCATCAAAGTGATTTCTCATATTGACTTAGTGATACTCTTTTGCCAATCTATTCTTTTGTTAAGGTGCTCAGATTCATATCCTTATTTTTCTTTCGTTTTTACCGGTCTGTGATCTTGTTGCTTGCAAGATTGAAAACAAAAGAAGAGCTAACAAATGGCAATGCGTGGATGAATGACTTGCTAATGTTGAAAGAATAGCATTGCTTTCATATTTTCTTTTTCTGCCGTCTTGTTTGTTCTTCATGTCATTAGATTAATTGTACAACATCATATTGTTGGCTTTTTTATTTGAAGATAGATATTAACTTTCAATCAAAGAGATAATTGTGCCGTTGACTGGATGCTTCATCATATGTCGTATATGCATATTAACTTGCATATGTAATTAGGATGTGAAACAAAGCATCTATTTAGAAAAGTACAGCGCTCCGCTCACACTACATCACTTAGCATTTTCCTAGGTAGAATTTTCATGTTGCAACTTGGTCAGTGAATAGTAGGAACCTTGGCTTCCAATATCAAGAAGTTGCGACTGTGATCCTTTCTCAACAACTTTGCCATTCTTGATCACCGCTATGCAATCTGCCTTCTGTACAGTTGATAAGCGGTGCGCCACGATCACACAGGTCCTGTGTACCATCATTCTCTCTAGTGCTTCTTGGACCAGATTCTCGGATACGCTGTCCAAGGCACTGGTTGCCTCATCCAAGAGAAGGATTGACGGATTCTTGAGGATTGCACGAGCAAGGGCGATACGCTGCTTCTGTCCTCCTGACAGCTGAACTCCTCTTTCTCCACAGTAAGTTTTGTATCCGTTCTTTAGTGAACTGCAGGGTATAGCACTCTGTCACAAATAATGGGGCAGAGAGAGAGAGAGAGAAAGAGAGCGTACCTTATAAATTCATGAGCATTAGCTAGCATTGCAGCTTTTCTAATTTCAGATTCTGTTGCATTGTCATTCCCATATACTATATTCTCATGGATGGTTCCACCAAAAAGTGTTGGTTCCTGACTCACTAGTGCAATATGAGATCTCAAGTCTCTCAAATTGTAGCTCTTCACATCCTGCTCATCTATCACAACACTTCCCTTTATCGGGTCATAGAACCTCTCTATCAACCCGATAATGGTGGATTTACCCGACCCACTTTGTCCAACCAGTGCCATTGTTTTCCCAGCTTCAATCTTGAGACTAAGTCCCTGTAAGATCATTTGCTCTGGTCTCGAAGGATACGAAAAGAAGACACCGTTTAGACTGATTCGCCCTTTTAACCGTCTCTTTACCTTGAAACCATCACGATCATCTGGCTCTATCTCGCTCTTTCTTTCCAAAATCGCGAAAACAGATTTGACAGCGTTGCTACCTTTTGCCAAATCAGAAGACATGCTTCCAGCATCTGCTATGTTTTTCCCAGTGCTCATCAAGATGAAGAAAGCTTGAAACAGATGCTTTGGACTCACTAATCCCTTGTTCATCAGCCTCCCTCCGTACCAGTACGTCAAAGCTATAGCAGCTGTTGTTAGAAACTGCGAGACGAACAATCCTATTCCGGAAAACCACGATTGCTTTATGCTCTCCTTTCTCGGTTTCCTCAGAGTTTCTCCAAAGAGGCGAAGAATCTTCTTCTGAGACGAGAACGCAGTTATAGTCCTGTGATTCACCACCGCTTCACTCGCGAGCTGGCTTCCTTCGTCCTGTGCCTTTTGCGCCCTCACAGACATCCGTTTCATCATCACGCTTTTTGAGTAGAAGCTTGCTATGATCAAAGGCTGTATAGAAATCACGACTATGGACACCCTCCATGTCAGGACGAGCGCGAGGATAAAAGCAACGGAAGCGCTCGTGAAGACCTGTACCAGTAACGCCGTACGGTCTCCTACGAGGCTCCGGACGACGCTAGCCTCCGTTGCCAGTCTGGCGCAGACAGCAGCGCTCGTGTTCTCGTCCTTATCGAACCACCCTATCTCGAACGTGAGAATCTTCGCGAGAATGTTCTCCCGTACCCTCTTGGTTAACCGTTCTCCCATGACGGCAAAGTTGTAATGCTGGAGTAGATTGGAGAAGAAGCTTATGACAGCTATACTCACAAAGATCTTACAGTAAAAAAGGGTCTCTGATTTTATATGAGAAATGTCATTCTTGAAATATACAGACACAACTGAACCCAGGCAATAGGCATTGATAGGCTGGATTGCTCCAAAGCAACAAGCTCCTACACACCCTAGCAATGCTCTCTTCCACTCTGGTGCATTCATTCTTATTAACTGCCACTGTGAAAGCCTCCGGGAAGAGGCGGGGTTCACTGCCTCGTCATCGCTCTCGTAGTAAGAGACCATTGACGGAGCCACGCTCATGGTCAAAGCAGGGCTGAAGGGAGAAGCAGGGCTGTTTTGCCAACTCGGGACGACGCTGTAAGGAACCGCAGGCCTGTGGTTACGTCTCTCTGAAGAGTGACGGGGGCGAGAAGGAGCTTCGTTCTCCGTTGTTGATTGCTGCATGTTCACCATTTTAGAGTAAAAGCCGCCTTGTCCGTTGTTTAGTTGCATGAGCGTGGCGTGTGACCCTGATTCAATGACCCTGCCTGAATCAAGAACCACGATGGTGTCAGCGTTACGGATCGTGGTGAGGCGATGAGCGATGACGAGTGTTGTCCGTCCTAGTGAAGCATGGTC
This sequence comes from Ajuga reptans, assembly GCA_032274785.1. NCBI lineage: Eukaryota > Viridiplantae > Streptophyta > Magnoliopsida > Lamiales > Lamiaceae > Ajuga > Ajuga reptans. Next base: position 1,570,496 of record JAUEKW010000040.1, read on the forward strand.
AATGGCTTCCTGGACTTGTCTTTCGGATTGCGTATCGAGAGCACTAGTAGCTTCGTCGAGCAAAAGGATTCTTTGGTCTTTAAGCAGTGCCCTTGCTATTGCTATCCTTTGTTTCTGACCTCCTGATAATTGAAACCCAAACTGCCCCACCTGATATTAAACATCAAACATCAGAAATTCAAATCACAAATACCACAAAAATATGAAAAGAATTTAGAGATGCTAAGCATATTGTGACGAACAAAGGGTTAGGGTTATATTCGTAATACAGCTGGCCCGTTTAAAATGAACTGAATATAGAACGAACCCTGTCGAACCACTATGGTTGACACGTTTAAGAAAAATAACTTGATGCTCAACTTACTTGAGTGTCATATCCTAATGGTAGTTTGATAATGAAATCATGTGCATTTGCAGCCTTAGCTGCATTCATAATCTGTTCCATGGAAGCATCGTCCTTTCCAAAAAATATATTTTGCTTAATGGATGTTGCAAAAAGAATTGGCTCTTGATTTACCAACCCCATCTGTGATCTCAACCATTTAAGCTTCAGTCTTTTGATACTGTATCCATCAATTACTATGTCTCCTTTATTCGGGTCGTAAAACCTTTCTAGCAAGGCAACGATCGTGGATTTTCCGGAACCACTTCCTCCCACAAGGCCAACAGTCTTGCCAGCTTTTACTTTAAGATTGAATCCCTGAAGAACTGGCGTATCCGGTCTTGATGGATAGCTGAAATGAACTTCCTTGAACTCAATTTCTCCATTTACATGAGATAAGACCTTTCCTTTTTTCTCTGATGAGTCTATTTCAGAAATACGGTCAATCATCTCAAAGATTCGCGTTGCAGCAGCTGAGGCCTCCACGATGAACGAGATATTTGGAAGGATACTCATGCAAGACCTGAAAATTACATGTATACATAGAAGGTGGATCATTCAGCTTTCATTTTTTTAATTTGTTTTTCTTTTCATGGCTAGTTTCATTTAGATGAGAAATACAAGAAAGAGAGGGGCTCACAATCCTCCAAGGACAACACAGACAGCTGCTATGAAAACACGGCCACCACTCTCTCCTCTTTCGGTCACAAGAACACTTCCAGCCCAGGATACAAATGCCCACGTTGCGAAAACCATCCCCATGCTTCCTATCATTAGCCCCTTGGCGAAGCCCTGCTTTATACCGAGTTTCATACTTTCTTGAAGAGCATGGCTGAACCTGTCCAGTGTTTGGCATTCCCCCACGTAGGAATAAACAGTTCGTATTGATGATATGCATTGTTCTACTATACCACCTGCAACCTCGTATGCATCTTTACTTTTGGCCCCCAGGTTCTTCATCAGCTTTCCGAAACCTAACCCTGGGCCGATGAAACATAGTGCACATGGGAGAGAAGCCAACGCTAGGCGCCAAGAGAGTAAGAAGGCAACGAGTAGACTGAAGATGAATGCAGAGAGGTCAACCAGGCAGTTTGGTATCTGAATTAACACACATATTTGTCAAAAAAGAAGGGATTAAGACGGAAAATGATTCAGGACAAACCAAAACTTATGATCTCTCTAAATTAAAACTCGATAAATTAATAACCTATTTAATATAATAACTTTCTCGGTCCTGCCTTGAGACCTATAGGCTGAATTACTATCAATAAATTAACACTTCTTTATAATGAATAGATTTTTGTCTGGTCCCAAGTTTATTAAGTTATAGAGATTATACTGTAGATTAAAAAAGATAGGAGCAGAAACCTTTTCGGCTATAACATCTTGGATTGAATGTGCGTCTGCAGAAAGACTCGAGACTACTTTGAAGGTGGTGGATGATGCACCGGCTTGGTTGTCGAAGAAACCAACTTCTTGCCTTAGTACCGATCTTAAGTATTCCATACGTATACGAGATGTTTGCCTTTCGGCAGTTCTTGTCCAACACACTCCTTCTGCAAAACCAAACATTTGTTTTTTATATATTAAAGATCATGAGAGCATAGTATTGAAATCCTGGTGTTAGTTCTTATTGATTGTATCAGATTTGTGACTGTCAAGTCTCAATCTTCTTGTTCATTTGATATCAATCTGAGTTTCTTATCAATATTTTGCAGCAGTATACTACTTTAGGACATTAAAGTAGTGGTTTTGCATACCGAGAAATGCAGAGAGTCCAACTCCGATAGCAACACAGAACAGCCGCAAGGAGTACTGCACAGATGATAAGAATGAGCAAATTCGGATGCTTACCAAATGACTAATTTGATTGAAAGATTATGATATACCTTGTCGACAATCTGGTTGGAGATGGAGAGATCAGAGGTTCCATACTCGTCTATGACGCCACTCAGAATGTACATGTTAAGCGGGGACATTAGGCCATCTCCAATGCTTCCCAAAGTACCGAGCAGCATGAGCAACTTGTCGATGGCATCAGCGTACCGGAAAACCCCACCTTTACTCCCCATTTTCGACTACAAGTTAAAGGGTGGAAAAATTGCTTATAGTATGACTGACTAGTTTAAAATGATGTGACATTTTATTATTAGTGAGAGTTGTGTATGAAGTATTTATTGGTAGTGTCATGTGGACTGACTCAAATGGAAGTATTGGTGTTAGCCGGCATCTTCATTTGGTCATATTGTTCGATAATGAGTTGTTTATAGTTTGTTTTAGCCTTTTTGGTGGATGGATTGGTGAATGAGACATGTGGTATCTTTAGGATTTGATTGAAATTATGGATATGGAGTATCCGACAAGACAAACCAAACGGTTTACCAGGTTGATACAAACCAAACTTATAATGATTTTGTTTCTAATTACTTGTTTCACTGTAGATCCAATATTTATTCCTGATGGTATGAGAGGAGAGCGATCAAAATTATAGGAAAATAAAGATATTGTGCATGATTGCAATTTACCCAATCTTATAATCAAGATTAGATTGGAAAATAAATCCAAGTATATGATTTTGACCAATGCTTGGTTGGAGGGATTTTGAGTAGGTAATGGAAATGAATTTTAGTACATAAAATTAGGAATTATAATAAGTTAATTATTACCTAATTTAATTAATTAATTCCACACATCATCCATTACTAGGATTCATTTTCATTACTCCTTAATCAACACAAATTCATTGTAAAATTTGAACCAAGCAACAATAATGCAATCACCATTTTCACAGTGATTGACTCCTCATTCATACCCATTATTATTATCATTCCTGATTTTTAACCAAGCGGCTCTAATTGAGCGACCTAGAACCGGTATTGAGTTGCCGGCCGAGTGAAAATGAAAGATGATGCATCATGAAAGTGACCATATCTTTGGACCCAAAGCAACAACACTGTGTCTCGTGGAACCCGACCATCCCATCTTGACATCATAAAACTAGAATAATATATATGGGACTTACGAGATGCTCATTTCGTAATTTACATAGAGGAGTTTATGAGGATTTGAAACTTAATTTCCTAGAACTAGTCAAATGTAAGTTTGTAATCTCGATTAAATATATTAAAAAAACAATTAACATATACGTCCCAAAACAACAACCAGTCCCCTTTCTCTCTCACACACTGACTACAAATCGAAAGAGAGCTATAATCATGGTTTTCCTTGCTTTTGATTTGACATGTATTCGTTAGCACACTTACTAACACCAAATTTTATGTTACTCAATCCACTTGGGTGATCTCATATACATTTGAGAAGTGCAATTAGATTGAAAAAGAATAAAAAATAGGCATTTGATCTCATATTTTCCAAGAGGTAGATCACCCACTTAAACAGTATTCGTGTTGGTAGCCTAGAATTAGCAGTAAGTAACATTATTTCTGGTCAATTGCGTTCCGGCAATTTAGGTTATCCAACCCGTCGGACCAATGAGAAGAACCAAGCCCAGTAGACCAAGCAACGTTAAAGCCCAAACCTATCCAAATAAAGGATATATGCGTATTGAGCAGGCCGGACTTTAAATTTTGGGCTACCAGGAGGGCCATTGACTTGAATAAATAAACTATATTGCATTTCGGCTAGACTTCTGAACTTACCAAAAATATGCTTATAGAGATTAATAAATATAATTCATCTCAAGGGCTAGTTACGAAAAAAAAAATCAAATTTTCTTGTTTTCTAATATTAATCCATTATTGACATTTAATAATGATTTGACCGTCCTATATTCATCATAACATATTTTATAGTCTACGCTACCACCATCGTGAATTAAGAATGGAAGTTGTAATAACTGTAACTTCAAGCATTGGTTTACTATAATTGTAGCAATGACATGCAAAATAGGTGATTGAATTATTTCGTCAAAATGTATCAAATGAGACGATGCAGTTTGATTTCAATTAATATAGTCAATATTATAATTGAAAAACTAGAATTGTCTTCACACAACCATTTGTGGTTGTATAATCCTAATCCAATATTTGTATTAGGTTGGAAACAACCACCCATCCAACGAAACCTAGTACAAGCATGACTAAACAATGTTGCTTCATCTCCATCAGTGACGGATCCAGGATTTGGTGTTTGGAACTCAGGGACGGGGCAGCGCCTTCGAGATTTCTTTTTGGGATATATATTATATTTTTCTTTCGTTTTTCCCCATAATTCCCATATATTGCGCTTTTGGGGCATATATTGTATTTTTTAGGACATACAATGGAGCTGTTAAATATATACACTACAAAAAGGACATATTTATTGTTGGGTTTACTACTAAAAAATATATACATTATAAAATATAAAATGTTGTTTGAACTTTTGGGGGGCTGAAGTACAAAATTATTGTTGGGTCTACTACTAATTTTTTTTTTTCAAAATCTTGGGGGCAACAACCCCCCTGCCCTCCCTCTATCCGCCCCTGATCTCCATGCCTTATAGCGATGTTAGTCGGGTTAGCCATATTGGTTCTGGGCTAATCATGGGGTTATTGGGTTAATCAAACAATTTTCAACGGATCAACAATATTGTAAACATAACCCTAACCATTATTGGTAGTCGGGGGCTAATCGGGCCAATGCCGGGTACGAATTGAAATTCAAAAAATTATATATTTAAATCTAAAATTTAACAAAATATACTTAATTTCAACCTTCTTACTTGTTGGGGGCTCGCAAGATCATAACACGCATTATTAATAACAGTCTCAACGGGCCTAAGGTTAGGAGATCTAGATTTCAAAGCCTTCGAATTATCAACATTATGCAATGTAGTAGATAAAACTGCAAGCACTACAAGAAAAACTGCTTTTAGTGACGGGAAAAATCGTCGCTAAAAGTTATAAAACCGTCACCAAAGACATTTAGTGACGGTAAATATCCTGTCACGACCCCTGTCTATCACTTCCGTAGTTAATTGTATATAGCGACGGGATAGGGTCCTGTCACTAAAAACTATATAGTAAGAGTAGTTTTACTGTCATTAAAAGTCTTTTCAATGACAAAAAATACCCTCACTAATACACTTCTCGCCCCTCATT
>JAUEKW010000040.1:1576078-1589159 GCA_032274785.1 Ajuga reptans
TATTATAACATTCTCAGCCGAATTAGCTCAGCCAGCATAACAAACATACCTTTATTAGCTAACCCGGATTAGCTAAGCCAGCACTAACAAACATACCTTTATTACCTCACCTACTTAATCCCACTCAGAATTACCTCAGCTTACTTACCTAACACACTCTAACCCCCAATCAAACATGCCCCCTTGTGATAATTACGTCAGTTGGGCTCCATCACATTGGGCCGGTTAAACCTGTCCATGATTAGAGGCAGAGATTTCCCGCCATTTCCCTACGGTTCTTTCTCAAAGTCCATCCAAACCCTACTCCTGGGCTCTCTAGAGCGCAAAAATGGAAGACGAAATCAAAGCAGAATTCACCAACTACAACTTCATTCTCGACGACGAACAAGAGATTCTCCAGAAATGTGAGATTTTTGTTTCCCAAATTTCTCTGTTTACGCGTGCCCCCAATTTGTACTGTAATTTTGCTGTTTATTCCAAATGTTGGGATTTCCAGGTCTCACGTTTTGCATACAGTACAAGCTCAGTGCTTCAGATCTTGTCTCCAGCTGGGAGTTGTACTCTCTCAACAGGTTATAATTATATTTGTGTTTCATTTTTGTTGGTTGCTTTGTTTTTTTTTTTTTTTAGTTCGCGTTAAGAAGTTTCAAATATTACAACTTCATCCATACCTTTGGAATTATTTTCATTTTTCTGGATAGACCAACAATTTTAGAATACTATTTGACTAGATGGTCGGATGGATAATGAAAATGATCCGAATGTGCTACAGTGTGATTATATGTTTGTAAATAGTCTAATCGAGTTTGTAAGCTCCCAAATGAAGTTGTTCAGGATCTTATAAGTTCCTGGAAAAATAAGTTCCTAAATTATCCTAAATTTTTAAAAAAATGATTAATCTTGAGTATATTTATTAATTTTAAATTTAAATTGATTCCAAAAATAGAATTTTATTCAACGATTCAAGAACTTAGTTTTACAGTAAAGTTGGTCATATTAGAAGCTTTCTAAATCGTGTTAGGTTTAAGGACTTAAAATCTGACTTGTTTGTTATAGGAAGATAATGCAATTTGTTTATATGCCCAGTATTGAGTCGAATTTTAAATGGTGGAATGCATTATCTGTACCAAGATTAATTTGATCTTACTTTACCAAAAGAGTGACTGCTACTTTGGAGAGATTTTTATCTTCTACTTTTAGTCTTGCTTTATAAATGTTAGTAGCAAATAACAATGAAGGCATGACCATGAGTGAGTATGATTTTGCTATTGGTGCAGGTCTCTAGATTCTACAGTACAAAGCTCACATATGGGTGCATTTCTAGAGCAACTGCAAAGTGAGCAGTTGAATAAAGTTAAAGGAAAAGAGTCTGGAGGATTGCATCTGTACTCTAATGATGTGGCCATGTGAGTCTGTGTTCTGCATTTTCTAGAGTTCTCTTGTTACTTGTTATCATACACTTTACTCTTCGTGTTTGAATATATGAACTATGAATTGGGTTGACAGACTATAACCTGCTTTACTATAATTTCCTATTGCCTTTTGGACCTCTACTGAATCGTAACATCTTATTTTAACAAGTGTGGTAGTAATTAGTTTTAGGGTATATCTAATATTGCTCAGAGACGAGAAAGGGTGAATATCAATCTTTTTATTGTTTTGTGGATAATGCAACAGCCAAAATCACTTGGGTGCTTCTACTGCAGAAGTTTTAAAGTCCTTTCCAGGAGAAATGAACCTTATCCTAGTCACAGTTGACCTGGGCATCTCTATTTTGTTTTCTTTTCTCTAGAACGTCTCATTTTAGTCGTAAGAATGCCATTTCACAAGAAGTTGTAATTTATATGCAATTTATGAACAGGATATTGAATGGTACCTATGAAGAAACAGAAGGCATACTTGATACTCCCACTGATAAACGCATGTTAGCACATGAGAAGTCATCTGATTCAGTGCAAAAAACGAGTGGCAGAAGATATACCTCTGAAAAACCTCTAGAATCAGTGACACCTTTCGGAACAAGAAAGAATAAGTTTGTTGTGCAATCCACGCTGAATGAGCATCTAAGTACGCAAACCATCAAAGTTGAAGAGAATTGTGCAAATTCTGAAGAGGATATCATCAAGAGAGTCCAACCTAGTCACAAGTGTTCCTTGCTAATGAACAGATCTCAGCCCGAGCCAGGTTGCAGGTTCATGTATGATAGAATTGAAGACAAGGTATTATTGTCTTTGATTACTGCAGTAAATGTAGGTTTTTTTTTTGTTTTTTAGTGGTCTCATTTTTTTTTTCCTATGACTTAGTTTAATTTCTTGGAGAATTGCATCAAAAGGCGATCTTCTATTTATGTCTCCACCGGGCGGTATGAGGAGCCTGTTGACCCTTCTGTTGCTTCTCAGGTAATTCAACTTCTCCTTATGTATGGACACAGGTATTAAGTAATCTACGCATGCAATGTTCGTGGAATAAAGGAAACAATGAACTTTGTGATTAGAGGGATAGTCTGTCTCAATTATCTCTCTAATGTTCCACTTGCTCAGTTTAATATTGATTTGGCTTCTCTCCATTTAATATACCATGTTGATTCAGAAAAACATTTTTTCTGTCGGCATGATATGCTGTGAGGAAGAAGGGCGCCTGAAGGAGAAGCCTGTTTTGCTGCAAAGCAGGTAAAGGCTCTTCTGTTGCATATTATTCAGCTGAAGTTGCAGGGTCAACTTCAAAATTTCTTTCTTGGAGACTATTGTACAAGTTGTGAGATAGAAGTAAATATACATGCATTTCAACCCACCTGAAGAACTCTTATGTGATTCCATGAATGGTTTGAATCTCATACACAGTTATGTAAGGTTGCCTTTGATGGCTATGGTTGACTACCTTGATGGATATAACTAGCATAGTAATAAAAAAATCACTTGCATCAAATGCGATGACATTTATCTCATTCTCCCCATTTGGATATGAGAGAGATTCTACATTACTGATACAGAGAAAGATATGCATATGTAGCATTTGTAGAACAATGTACTTGAAAAAGAAAAGACATATAGATTGTATAATGTACTTGACAGAGAAAAGATAATTATACTATTAAAATGGTGTATGGCTGAGCTTATACCCTACTTAATATTAAAACCAGAGCGCCTACGAAAGTAGTTTTTATTTATTTTTCAAACAAAGATATTTTAAGCTTCCAAAATAAGATGTTAGGGCTTTGGAGCTGGTTTTAGAAAAGAAAGGTGATTCAACTTTTTTTTATTTAGCCAATTTCTACAGTTTGGATTACTTTGCATTAAAAGATTGTTATTATTTTTCTGTAGGAGCCAAAATTGTTATTACTAACATTTTAACTGCTTTGGGATCTTATTTTATTTCCTAATATTTCTATTATTTGTTTTAAATAAGATATAATTATCTTATAAGCTCCAATATAAGATATTCCAAATGCATTTAGCCGGAAATCCTTTAACATTCATAATGCCCGATTGTGCTGTTGACTTTAGAAATATTTAAACAGAGGATACAGTTCTGGAGATCAACAAGCGATGTTTGTCAAAATATTCTCTGGTTCCACTGTACCTAGTGCAAAGATATCTTTCATAACTAGCTTTCCCATCAATATTTCAAACTGTTTCTAAGATATTTCTTTTGTAAAAACATCTTCAATATGTTGGGAACATAAGATCTACATGTACTGATTTTTATCCTTGTTGAAATATTTGTTTGCTTCAGCATGATTAGTTATTGTTTGAAGGACTGTATTGTTCGCTATTGAGGTCTTTGCTCTGTTATATTTGCATCACCAACAGCTAGAGCAAAATTTCAGATTATTATTTGGCACCTTTTTCCCTAGCATAAAACTTTGTTATGTCTTCTCCCTCCGAATCTTGATACATCCCGAAGTGAAGGGTACCATGGCCAAGATTCTTCTTAGGTGATTGCAGTCATCTGGAGTTCTCCAGGCATAGTCCCGAAAATATTCAGATCTTACCTTAACATTTTCAAACTGTTAAAATATTATATTTTCTTTCCAATGTAAAATCTTCTTTTAGTTTGGTTTTTAGTTCAAACACATTACCGAGGTCAGAATACAACTGCCAGAATCCAGATATTATCTGATTATCTGTTTTTTGCAATTGAATATCACAGATAGTTGACTGTTTGAGGCAGAGCTAACCAGCCAGGCTAACTAGATTTTTTTAATTTTGCTTTCCTTTTCATATCCTAATTTCTTGAAGATATTATATAATTTCAAAAAATGATACTCCTCTCAAACAGCTTAAGCCTTGAAAGGAAGTAGTCATTCACCCATATTGGGCAAACTGGAAGGTCCTGTTCAAATCTCAACACTGCCCATTAATGAAATTTGTTCTTTCCAGAGACAATCTTGACTGCTACTCATCCTGCACAAGTGCATAGAAGAGCAGAATTTGAGAAAAAAACGGGTTTCATTAATACAAATGCTTATAGGTAAGTATGCTTTTAGGCTGAACCAGTTACCCAAATGAACAGGATAATTATACAACTTTCCTAATTCCTAATTTACTATTTTGACTAGGCAACTATATAGCCATGTTATGGAGTTAGGCAATCCATAGAGACCAACAATAAGTCTCAGCCAAAATGTTTTCCTTTTCAACATTACCATTAGTCAGTTAATGTGCTTGCACTAGCCCGTATTAATTTCCAATAACGAGAAACATCACAGTAAATCTTATTAGTTAATTCTTTTGGTCCCTATTTCCCTGTTCATTCCATTTTCTTGGGTGAGGGTATATCTTAACATTGCTGTATATTGTAATCATGTTACTTTTGACAGTGTTGAGCATTCCGGCGGGCAGCGTGTTCGTCTTGACTTACAAAAATTAAGCAAATTTTCTATTTTCCCAGGCCAGGTAGAGAAATTTATCTTAAGAAACATCTCATCTTGTTGAGTCTGTTGTGTAGGATTGGAACTAGCTCTGATATTGACTACTATTCAGGTGGTGGGTATTGAAGGGCATAATCCTAGTGGACACTGTCTTATTGCATCAAATATTGTTGATTATATTCCCTTGCCTGTTAATTCTAGCGAGCAATATCCTTCCAAAAGACAAGCTTTGGGTCACAATCTTCAGGTGACCAATCCATCGGAAGATACACCAGAGGTGTCACTGGTATGTATTTCATGTTATGAAATTAGAAAGTCTGTATTTTGCGCATTAGTCAAATGTACTTGTCTTTTTTTAGCAACTGACTATCGTGACTGTGTATTGGTCTAGTATTTTATATGCTCTTCTTTTATTTGCACTTCTTAAATTTTCAAGAATGTGGCATTACTTGGATCATTGGCCCTCTTATTTCTGATGTATGATCGACATAATTGGCTAGAAAAGCTAACCATAGGGACTTGAAGGATCTATATGCAACTAACAGTTTCCTTGGAAGGTGTGCTAAACTTCCAGAGTGAATTCATTTGTGTGTCAAATATGAGTTGGCTTAATCTAGTTACCTAACTCCATTGAAATTGTTGCCCTATAGGCTGAAAGGATGATTTTTAAGCATCTTTATTTGCATAATTCAATTGTGATAACTGGAAATTATACATGCTATAATTATACTGGAGATTATGCTGCTTTCTATACTTTTTTACTAATGTATGACATCTCTCTCTCTCTCTCCCCCTCCCTCTCTCTCATTGCTTTGGATTTGTACATTTATTGCTAAAACAACTAGGGTCTTGCTTTTGAACAGATTGTTGCAGCAGGACCTTTTACTACGAGTGATAATTTGTTATTTGAGCCTCTAATTGATCTTCTTGCCTATGCACGTCGAAAGCAACCTCAGTTGCTTGTCCTGGTGAGGGCCCCAACCTCACATTAATAACTTGCCCCTAATTTTAGTCAGTAACTAGTAATAATATATGAAAATTAGTATCTGATCACATTACTTTGTCTGTGACACAGCTAGGGCCATTTATTGATTCTGATCATCCAGAGCTTAGGAAAGGGACAGTCAATCAGACCTTTGAAGAAATGTTTCGCCTTGAGATCCTTGGAAAGGTTATACAAGTAAACAAGGCATATATTCTGTTGCATTGACATTTTCAGCTTCCTTATACTTGTGTTTTTTCTTATGGTTGTTTATGTAGCTTCAAGATTATGTAGAGTATATGGGTCCTACAGCCGACGTGGTTATCATGCCTTCTATTAGGGATGCAAACCACGACTATGTTTTCCCTCAAGTAAGCTAGTTCTTAAGTTCTTTAACTTTTTCTTCTGTACATTCCCAACTGTTGATTTCTCTTTTTGATCGTAAACCGGCTGTAACAATAAGATTTCTGTTATTCTGACAGCCTTCCTTTGACATTCGTACTACAGATTTAAGTGATCAGGTATAGAAGATTCTTTGTGACTTTGGGAATGTATTAATGGATATTTATTTACATGACTTGACAAGAAAGTACTCTGTTAAACAGATACGCAGCGTGTCTAATCCAGGGATGTTCTCTGCTAACCAGGTGACAATCACAATTCTTCAGAATGACAGTAGTTACTCTTGCAGCAGGGGGGGGGGGGTGGGCACAAGGCTTTTGTAATTGCTTCTTCAAAATAAATCTCTTTCAAAAATATGAGTGATTACAGTGAGAAAGTCTGCTACTTATCTCTCTCTTTATCTATCTATCTCGGAAAGCAAAACGCCTCTTACACAAAAATGAGGTTTCTTTCCAAATGTAGTAGTTAGTTAAAGTAATGGATTGACGAAGTTAAAAATGCAAAAATTCCAAAAGTTACCTTTTCAACTCCAGTAAAAAACTTGATGACCACCAACGTAGAAAACTGGAACTATGAACTATCAATTATCTATCTTCTATGTATGAGTTTACTCTCATTGGGTTGAAGACAAGATGAGGGTAAAGTAGTTATTAATGTAAATTGCTCCTTAACAGGAAGCACTCTAAACAGTGGAGGACTCTCGATTAATTTTGTTGATTTACAGGTGAAAGTGGGTTGCTGCACAGTGGATATTCTAAAACATCTTAGTGCAGAGGAAATCTCTCGAAACCCTCAAGGAGGGTCGAAGCAGCGGCTAACAAATCTAGCTAAGCATATATTGAACCAACACAGCTTCTATCCGCTATATCCACCTGCAGAAGAGGTTCCATTGGATTTCTCTCTCGCAGACAAAGCATTGCATTTTTCATCCACTCCAGATATACTCGTACTGCCTTCAGACTTGGCTCACTTTGTCAAGGTTAGGAGCCAGGCTTCTTTCCATATAAGATTCTTCTAAAAAAAATAAAAGGTGCTCTGTAATAATGGTCTTTTAGATGCTATACCTGGAGAATTACACTAGGTATCTTATCCACCATAGATTTACACTAATACATAGGGGGGTTGTGAACGTGTATATTTGTACCCCCTGTAATAACCAGGGATTATTGAAAACGATGAGAAATAAAATACTAATTTTGTCTTGTAATTAGGTGGTTTCACTTGGAAAAGGAAATGATGGAGAGGAACAAGTGAAGTGCATTTGTGTGAATCCGGGAAGACTTGCACGAGGCGAAGGAGGTGGTTCATTTGTAGAGATTAACTACAGAGCAAACCCAGACTCATCTACTGCTTCAATCATCCGCATATAGGTGATTTGCGAAATAGATAACTAGCTTGTCTTGTGCTGGAATCTTGAGACCTAATAGTCACGAGGAGAAACATAAGCAAATTAACGGAAACTGCCTTTTCTTCTGGTCCAGAAGCTCGTGATTTCAGCCCCTGGTGTCAATCTGGATTTTGTCAATCCTCTTCAATCTTTTTTTTTTTCTTTTTTTTGGGTAACATTCTGATGTTAAAGCCTTGATAACAATATTATTCCTTGTAATTGTATATTGAAAAAGTGTGTTGTATAATTATAGGATGCGATCCTTGCCTAACACCTAGATATGCAGTTTAAATGTTGTCAAAATCGGTTAAGCTATGGTGAAATTGTAGTTCTTATTGATATTTTCTTTGTGTTTATATAACCAATATATTATTAGATGATCGTATATATGAATGATGGGAAAAGGAGTTGGATATTGAAGTTGGCAAAGAGCAGATGGTATAACATAACAAGAAGCAAATGATAGCACTGTGTTGTAACTTGTAAATAATAGCAAAGAATCTTTTTACTATTTTTTGGAGTAATTTGCTACATTAGTGTAAACTTTAGAATGTGATATTTAGATTTCTAAGCTACTGAAAAATAGAATACACAGCTTCAAAAAAAAAAAAAATGGAATACACTACCTTTTGGAGCCTAGAGAGAGAGAGAGAGAGAGGGAATGATTTGTAACTACCTTTTTCAAGCATGGCAGAGGTTTAAATGCTAAAACAAATTTTATGAATTGAAGACAGTAGTAATATGGATTATTTAAGTCATGGGATTTGCAAAAATTGCAATTTTAGGATAATCCTCTTTCTTGGGTTTTATATTTTTGCCCCTTGTTTATGTGTATATTCTTAATGAAGATCCTCCCATATAAATGCTGACTTGACCCAGCCTGGCCCCACTCCATAGCCCAATTGTAAACATTCAATACTTCATTTCGTCTTTTAGAACAGTATATTAGCAAGGGGTACAGAATGACTGTACTACCTGCTTTCAATGAACTAAATATTCGGTACATATCAGAAAAAGTCTGATTTCACTACATACTTTTACTACACTATGTTGAAACTAATAGCGCCAAAACTTAATACGAACCCATAAAAAGAAGCAGCAAGTAAGTATGAAGGACACTTTCAGAAGCCATATTACATGACCATGCCTCCGTCAATGGTTAATACCTGCAAAGTAAAGAAAGTACAAAAGAGAGCAGTCGAAAGTTTAGGCCGTCGATAATTTTCTTGATAATAAAGGTGCCTTTGTAATGCATAAAGAAAAATAGTTTATGAGTTTAACGAACCTGTCCAGTGATATAACTAGCAGCAGGACTAAGGGCCAAGAACTCTACCAGTCCAGCAACTTCCTCTGGTTGGCCGTATCTTCCTGAATTTGATATAAAATAGCAGTTAGTAGAAATCTAAACATTTGCACGAGATCTGAAATCATATGCCAATAAGAACTGTAGAAGCAACGTGCCAAGATAAGAAGGCCTTGTGAGAAATATCTATAACCGTGTGGTCTGTGGTGCACAGATTAACTCGATTATGCTGATCAATGCTCATTACTAGATAATCTGGTCTTGGCAACAGTCAACATGTTGAAAAGGTTACTAAGTTAATCTGACATATTTGTGTAAAACACATAATCATGGACGTATAGTGTCATGGTTTTCCATGAACCTGTTCAATGAGGCCAAGAAAGTGTAGTGATATAAGAAGTTATGGGTTTTAGGAGCAGTGAGAAAAGTTTGAGCAAACAATGGTCCAAATCAGTTGCATCTTTCCTTGTGCAACAACGAGAGGGGCATTAGGAGAATTAATTATATTTGATGGAATAAAATTAAATATGATTAGAAATAAATAACCGACCCAATGGAATGGCCTCCAATATCTTTTTCTCGAAGTCTGCCCCAAGCTGAGCAGTCATATCAGATGCAATGAATCCAGGAGCAACAGCATTTACCTGTCAATATAAGCATTGCACAGAGCAGATCGTTAACAATGTGTATACCACTAAATAAGATATATAGTTCCACCAAACTCACAGTAATGTTTCTGCTTGAATATTCCTTGGCAACTGTCTTCGTCAGTCCAATTACTCCTGCTTTGGCAGCACTGTAATTGGCTTGTCCAACGTTGCCGACTAGACCAACAACAGATGCGATGTTAATGATCCTTCCCTAGAGAATCAATAGCTATCATGTGTTAGAGTCTTAATACCACACAAAGAAACAGTCATGCAAAGAAACTTGAAATAGTAAGATTTAAGTCACATAATTCTGCCAAACTTCTCAAATGCAAACAGATAAAAGCAAGCCATAAACTCAACTTCAAATAACTATACAGGTTCTAGGACCCACCACCAGACCACCAACCACTTGAAAACAGAAGAATTGTGAGAAAAGAAGCAAAACAAAATGGAAATACATGCAGACACAAAGAAAATAAAATTGTAAACAAATTTGATCTGTTGAATGTGATCCATTAGGAACCTAAGTGAAGTTGATACCTTTCTCTTCCTCATCATTACTTTGGCAGCTGCCTGAAGAGAATAAAAATCTTAAATTAATTTATATGAACTGGACCTATTAATATCTTCATATAGGAGCTTTGAGGAATTGACCTGTGTGCATAGGAACACTCCAGTCAGGTTCAGATCAATAACTTCCTGCCATTGAGATGTCTTCATTCTCATCAACAGACCATCCCTCGTAATTCCTGAGTTGTATTTTTATTTTAAAATAAAAGAACCACAAAAGATTTGCAACCAAAGAAGGTTGACCCTTTAACTACCTGCATTGTTGACCAAAACATCTACTGTTCCCCAAGCATCAGTTGCCTGCAGATTTCTCAAACTAACTTGATTGAGACAATGATCTACTAGGCATAAATTAGACATAACAGAATTTGGAGAATTATCTCACAGTTTTTATCATTGACTCCACATCTGCTTCTTTGGAAACATCCCCGCCAAAAGTAAGAGCCTGTCCTCCAGATGCCTCTATCTGCAAGTAGCAAACACAATTTCAGTTTAACATCACAGCAATAAAAATTAGGTATGAGTTTTTCCCCTTCATGAATCATATTAACTGGGCTAGCGGAATTTTACTGATTGACAACTTAAGTAGCTGCATGGGTGTGACCGTGTGCAACATGGATGGTTGAAATGCGAGGAAGGAATCCAATCCTCATAAAAATGATATATAAAGAATCTATATGGAAATTGAATTTCATCACATTTTTAAAATAAAATAACAACGGTCAGGCAAAGTGCACACACACCACTCTCTGAAGTATATGTATATCATAATAATTTTCAATGGGCTAAGGAGTAGGCTTTTTCTCACCATAACTCAAATAAAATATTCAACCAAGAAGAACATATCGTCGTTTTGTAATTTCTAGAAGAAAGAGGATAAGATAGTTGCAAGAATCCAGGAGGAATTCTGCATATGCCAATAGTTCCAAGATACAAATTATGAGTTCACGCAGGTGGTTATGTACCTCTTTGCAAACTTCTTCTGCATCCTTTGATGACCTTGCGTAATTAACCAGAACCTGCAACAACATTGCTCATCCAGTTTATGCAATAGTGAAGGTGAAAAAGAAAACTCATTGCGCAAATAACATACAGTGCAATTACTTACCTTATCGCAGCATACAAGTATCCGTTTCCATTGACTCGGCACTATATGTTACATTAAGTTATAATAGTGTACATTTATCCATCTATATGGTCACATAGTAAGGTGGAAGCACAAAGGTGACTCAAACAACTATAACTAAACCAACAAAACTAAAAAACATCTAGAACGGATAGTGACATTTCAAGAAATTAGTTCAATAAACAAAAATCGGATTGCACTTCAGTTGCCACCTATTCATCGGAGTTGTGTGACTGTCAGAGTCGGTTCAGTCATTTACTAATAGCTTCAAACTCTCTAATCGGAGAAATTTAAAACCAACAAAATACATACAACAAAAGGTAAGCCAATAGCATTTACAAGCATATAAACTACAAGCACTTTACAGGTAACGAAGTAGAGAACCCTACCTTGCAACCAGCTTTCCCAAGAGCCAAAGCAACAGCTTTGCCAATTCCTCTGGAAGCACCAGTAATAACAATTACAGGAGCTTCAACTTTCTGTCCTGCTTCAGTACCTGCTTGTTCAACAGTTGCGACCTGCGCCTTTATGCCTGCACATAGAGCTCAATTAACCAAAAACATCGGCACAATGTTGACAACATATTGGCAAGCCATGCGGTAATCCGCAATTTTCCAGACATAGCCATTATTTCAATACCACCTAGTCACAGTCACTAAAAGTACTCCATCATGATATATCTTCCCGTAAAATCAAAATGAAAAGTCGCCTACAGAAAACCACTCGTCCAATCTCATAACAGAAACTGTAAAAATCGGAATAAATGATTGTCTAGATAGGAGATTTAGATAAATATGTAAGAGAACATCCAAAACGATTCTCGAAAAATACAAATCGATTCGAACTAACTCATTCTATAACAGCAAACCGAGTAGTTTGAGCACTCAATCGAATTCATACCTGGCGAAGAAAAAGATCGAAAAGATCTGCATTGCGATTTGAGCGGCACAGAAAGCTTAACCGGCGAGGAAACCAGCCCAAAGTTTGTGATTCTGCGGTTAGAAACGCCAGCGGAGCTAAAGGAAGCAACGGCGGATCCAGCGGCGGAGGCGGCAGCCATTGTGGTGAATATCGTAGGGTGGTGAAGAAAACGAGAAAAAGTGAGAGTAGCCACTGAGGAATAAAAGCAAACACCACGAGAGCTTTGTGTATATATGAAGGCAGGATATTGGAGCTTCGAAAATTCCGCGGAGGCAATGTGAATG
Source organism: Ajuga reptans (assembly GCA_032274785.1). Taxonomy (NCBI): domain Eukaryota; kingdom Viridiplantae; phylum Streptophyta; class Magnoliopsida; order Lamiales; family Lamiaceae; genus Ajuga; species Ajuga reptans. The sequence goes on from JAUEKW010000040.1 coordinate 1,588,574, forward strand.
TGGGCGATGAGTACTATGTCTTGTTAGTTGGGTGGTTAGGATTTATTCGGTGTATTGCAGTGTACTGTGTACACCTAATAAATACTCTAGTTGTGCAACATGTCAATCATCGGAAAATAATAAATGAACCACCACGTAGCTTTGACCGGTTCCGTAACTGGATCTAACCGGTCAAAGGACTATTTGTCAATTTTTTTGCCGAGGGACTATTTGAGTTAGTGATGTACATAAATGATGTTTTGTCAAGAGTTGAAAATATAAAGGACATTTTGAACAATTTTTCCAACATTTAATAAGCCTGTTTTCTTCCTTTTCGATTGTAATCTCTCCCTTCCCTCTCCCCACTATGTATTACAGTGAGGAGTAAAATAATATAATAATACAACCCACTTATTATCAATCTTACCCTTCTTTATTAAATGATAATCTTATTAACTGTTCAATATCTTTTATAATCAAGAGATTTATATGTTCCCAAAATATTATTTGATATAAAATATTTCTATTTCATTGATTATTAATTTACTTTATAGAATTAAAAATTAATTGTAATATTAATTTTACTCACTATTAATAATTCAATATT
>JAUEKW010000040.1:1604256-1620757 GCA_032274785.1 Ajuga reptans
AAAGTGGCCTTAATGGAGTCTTTAACTCTTAGAAAATGGCCATTAAGGTGGATGCTACTACCTAAGTTAGTGGGGTGGTTTTTGGAGGTTACACACCTCATTAAGAGTCCACTAACCCCACTAAAGGGGTGTTTAATTTTCTACAAGGGTGAAGACCTATAAATAGGTCCATGTAGTCCTACATTTTGACACAAATCAAGAAGCATTCTAGCTATTTCATACTACACTCACATCACAAACAAAGTTCGTATCCAGTTCCAACGCATCATCTAGTTCGCCGAAGCTTCGAGATTTAGAAGTGCTACTATCTCGAAGACGTAGCTGTTGTATCTTGGGAGATATCACGTCGGTACCGTGAGAACTAATACAGGACGTGTTTATCTTGTGGAGAGAATTCTACTCGCCTCGGCTATCCACAAGTCTAATCGAGTTCGTGTCATTTGTAAAAGTTTGTTCGAGTTGTAACCGGTTCGCTGTTGGACCGCCTCTATTGTAATAACATTTTCTTACTAATATTTTGATCCCTCTTTCGTATATAATTTAATTTACATTAGTGTATATAAAAAGGCCAAATTATTCAACTACGCAGTCTGAAAATAGGTGTAGGCAGTGGAAAGTTGATTCAACATATTCTGATAAAAAATAAATTTAATTTAATTTAGAAACAAGATAAATTATTTTTAATACAAACACCAAAAGATAATTCAGTAATGTATAATGACTTTGGCAGTCCTCAACATTTTGGTAAATATCTTTATCTGTTTTATTTTTAATTGTTTTGTTAAAAGATGATTACAAACTAGTATTAATTGATACTAGTTAGATCTGTTTGGTATTAATTGTTTTGGTAAATAAGTGACATGCAAACTAGTTGGAAATCTTGAGGAAAAGGGAGAGAAGTGTGTGAATTGCAGCAAAAGAAGAGTCAAAATCTTATAACTAACATAGCTAACTTCTGCAACGGTTTTGAAGTCATTTTACAACGGTTTTCTTCTGTTGTGGTTGATAATTGAGCAGTGTGAGTTGCTGACTTGAAGGTTCATTTCTCAGTAGTTAGGTACATTGTGTACACTGATATACGTATGTAGTGTATCAAGTACGGTGTGGCAGTTAGCAATAGAAGATTGCTAAGAAAAGTAGCCTTGAATATCCCTGGTCCATAAGGGAAGTTCAAGATCAGTTTTGTGATCATCTTCTGTATATTTGTTCTTGTACTCTCTTGATTCTGATAGTGATTGATTCTTGAGCTCTCCGTGGATGTAGATCTTCTATGATCGAACCACGTAATTGCTTTAGTGTTCTTCTTGATTATTGTTACACAAACACATACACAAAAGGTCACAGAAAACAGCAACTATCAAGTCAACTTGTTGTTGTGCTTTGGTTGTTTCAATTGTATTGTTTGGTTTTTGGAGGGCATTGATCTTTACAATTGGTGTCGTATGTGGGAATAAAGGACTCCATACATGCAAAGATTGAAGAGTGCACTCCAGGTGTTTGTTGAAACAACAGAAATCAAAAGATGACAAGACAGATTCACTTGTGTGAAGGAAATGGCTTCAACTAAGTTTGAAGCTGAGAAGTTCACTGGGGGAAATGATTTTGGCTTGTGGAGGATTAAGATGAAGGCATGCTAGTCCAACAAGGATTGTCAGAAGCCTTGAAAGTCAAGAAAGAGGAACTAAAGGATCAAGAAAAACATAAATGAGATGAATTGTATGAGAAAGCACACAGTGCAATCATCCTGAGTTTAGGAGACAAAGTGTTGAGGGAAGTTGCCCATGAAAAATCTGCAGCAGATCTTTGGGCAAAGCTGGAGTCTCTCTACATGTAAAAATCTATGACTAACAGGCTGTATATGAAACAGAGGTTGTATTCTTGCAGAATTATGGATGAAAAATCCATGAGTGGTCAACTGGATGAATTCAATAAATCACTGAATGATTTGGAGAATATAAGGATTAAAATGGATTATGAGGACAAAGCCATCATCCTGTTGAATGCACTCCCAAGATCATTTGACCATCTAAAGGATGCCATGTTATATGGCAGAGAGAAGAAGATCACACTGGAAGAAGTACAAAGTGCACTTAAGGCAAAAGAACTCCAGAAACTAAATGAGGAGAAGATGGATACTGTAGCAGAAGGACTAGCTATCAAACAGAAATTCTCTAAGGGTAATAAGTTCAAGAAACCTCAAAACTCTCAAAGGAAACCAACTCAGAACAAGAACAAAGACTCAGAAGACAAAGATGCAAAGAAATGTTTCTGCTGTAAGAGGCCTGGTCACTTTAAGAAAGATTGTATTATCTGGAAGAGAAAGCAAGCCCAGAAGGCTCAAGAAGCAAATCAAGCAGAGGCCTCAGATAGAAATGATGATCCAGAAGTATTGAACATTATGGATTCACCTGTTCAAGATAGTTGGATTCTTGATTCTGGGTGTACTTTTCACATGTGCCCTCACAAGGAATGGTTTATTACTTTCAAGAGTGTTGATATAGGATCTGTTCTACTAGGAAACAATCAAAATTGTGCATTTCAAGCCATTGGCAACATAAAGTTAAAGCTCAAGGATGGCTCATTCAAAATTCTATCAGAAGTTAGGTATATTCCTAAACTAAAAAGGAATTTGGTTTCACTAGGCTTACTTGAATCAAAGGGATATAATTTTAAGTCAGAGAATGGTTCTTTGCTTGTGGTAAAAGGGTCTAATATTTTCATGAGGGGTTTTAGGAAACACAGTTTGTATTATTTGAATGATGAAGCTGTTATTGGTGAATCTGAGAATACTACAACTTATAATTCCAAATTATGGCATATGAGATTGGCTCACATAAGTGAAAATGGTCTAAATGAACTTCAAAAACAAGGTATCTTGAAAAACTCATGCAAGTTCAAGATAGAATCATGTGAATAGTGCATATTGGGAAAAAGTACAAAGCAACCTTATCAGAAAAGCAAATCCAGCTCTAGTAGAATACTTAATTATGTTCATGCTGATCTCTAGGGACCATCAAGAACTGAAACTCTTGGTGGAGGAAGATATTTTTTTAGTTTGGTAGATGACTACTCAAGGAAGCTCTGGATTTACATTCTGAAGAATAAAAATGATGCATTGTCCAGATTTAAGGACTGGTGTGCTGAAGTTAAAACATCTAAGTCTACAAAGGTTAAGTGCCTTAGAACTGACAATGGATTGGAGTTTGTATCTGAAGAGTTTCAAAGATACTGCAAAGATAAAGGATTAAAGAGACATAGAACAGTTCCAAGAAACCCACAACAAAATGGAGTAATAGAGAGGATGAATAGAACTATTCTGGAAAGATTGAGATGTATGCTTCTAAGTCCTGGATTGTCAAAGAGGTTTTGGGGTGAAGCAGCTGCTACTGCTGCATATCTTATAAACAGATGTCCTACCTCAGCAAAAGAGTTTAAAACTCTAGAAGAAGTATGGAGTGGAATCAAGCCAAGTTACACTCATCTAAGAGTGTTTGGATGTCTTGCTTATGCTCATATAAAGCAAGACAAACTGGAGTCCAGAGCAGTCAAGTGCATTATGCTGGGATATCCAGAAGGTACCAAGGGCTACAAGCTATGGTGTGATAAGCCTGGTTCAAGAAAGCTACTAATCAGCAGAGATGTAGTTTTCAAAGAAGATATCATGCCATATAAGGCATCTACCTCAGTTAATGCTGATTCAAAAGTTGAGGTGGAGTTCATTAGAACTCATGGTTCAGAAAATGATCATACTGAAAGCTCAGAGGATGAGAACAGCTCTAACAAAGATGATCAAGTTAGTACAGGATTGAGTAGCTATAAGTTGGCAAGAGATAGAGAAAGAAGACATATTAATCCTCCTAAGAGATTTTGGCAGGCAGATCTGGTATCCTATGCTCTAAATGTGGCAGAAGATATCAGTTATGATGAGCCAAGCACTTACTCAGAAGCTATCAGTGGAGCTGAGAAAGAACAATAGTTGTTGGCTATGCAACAAAAGTTGGATTCTTTCATAAAGAATAGAACCTGGATATTGGTGGATAAACCTAAGGGACAGAAACTTGTGACTTGTAAATGGATTTACAAGAAAAATGTGGAGTTCTCAACACAACAGCAAGTTAGATATAAAGTTAGGTTGGTTGCTAGAGGTTTTACACAAAGAGAGGGCATTGACTTTAATGAAGTGTTCTCTCAAGTTGTTAAAATTGTTCTATTAGAGTGTTGTTGGCTATTGTAGCACAATATGATATGTTTCTTGAACAGTTGGATTTAAAAAAAAGTTTTCTTGCATGGTGACTTAGAAGAAACTATCTTTATGACTCAACCTGAAGGGTTTCATACTCCCTGGAAATGAAGGAAAGGTGTGCAAGCTTCAGAAGTCACTTTATGGCTTGAGACAAAGTCCAAGACAGTGGTACAAGAAATTTGATGAGCATATGTTAAGGATTGGGTACAGTAGGTCTTTTATATGATAGTTGCGTGTATCTGAAGTTAACTGAGGATGTTCCAGTAGCATTCCTTTTGTTGTATGTAGATGATATGTTAATAGCAAGCAAGAGTGTGACTGAGATTCAGATGCTCAAGGAATGTTTGAAAGCAGAATTTGAAATGAAAGAATTGAGAGAAGCTAATAGAATTCTGGGGATGGATATCATCAGAGATACAAGGAATGGTGTGTTATGGCTTACACAGAGAGATTATATTCAGAAAGTGCTCAAAAGGTTTAACATGTGTGATTCAATAGCTATTACAGTGCCACTTGCAGTTAGATGCAAGCTTAGTGATGATCAGAAACCTTCTACAGAAGAGGAGGTGAAGCATATGCAACATGTTCCTTATGCTAGTGATGTTGGAAGTGTAATATACACTATGGTCTATACAAGACCTGATCTTGCACATTCCATTAGTGTCATTAGCAGATATATGTCAAATCCTGGGAAGGCACATTGGGAGGCTTTAAAAAGAGTGTTTAGATCTTTCAAGGGAGCTGCAAACATGGGGTTAAAGTTTACCAGGTCAGATTAGAGTCAAGACAACAGTCCATTAGTGGGATATGTGGATTCAGATTTTGCTACAAATCAGGATAATAGGAGATCTCAAACTGGCTACATTTTCACTGTGTTTGGGACAGCTATAAGCTGGAAATCTTCATTGCAATCTGAAGTAGCTCTCTCAACTACAGAAGATGAGTACATGGCACTTACAGAGGCAGTGAAAGAGGGTATATGGCTTAAGGGGTTGTTATTAGAGTTTGGTATCAAGCAGGCTTCAGTTCCCATTATGTGTGATAGCCAGGGTGCTATTTGCTTGTCCAAACATCAGGTATTTCATGAAAGAAGTAAGAACATTGATGTTAGATCACATTTTGTGAGGGATGAGGTCAACAAGAAGTCTGTGGAAGTTGTGAAAGTTCATACAGAGGAAAATGCAGCTGATTTTCTAAATAAAGCAGTGTCCTCTAATAAGTTTATGCATTGTCTTGAGTTAGTTGGTTTTGCTTCTCTAGATTGAGAAATGGTATTGCCCTGTAGTGGGGTAGGAAGTGAGAGGGAAGGAGCTAAGATCGGATGAGTACATGTTCAGCTAGTATTTGTGTCAAGGTAGAGAATTGTGAGGATAAGTGACATGCGAACTAGCTGGAAATCTTGAGGAAAAGGGAGAGAAGTGTGTGAATTGCAGCAAAAGAAGAGTCAAAATCTTATAACTAACATAACTAACTTCTGCAACGATTTTGAAGTCATTTTACAACGGGTTTCTTCTATTTTCTTCTATTGTGGTTGATAATTGAGCAGTGTGAGTTGCTGACTTGAAGGCAGATTTTCTTCCACTTCTAGAATGTTCCTTTCTCAGTAGTTAGGTACATTGTGTGCACTGATATACGTATGTAGTGTATCAAGTAAGGTGTGGCAGTTAGCAATAGAAGATTGTTAAGAAAAGTAGCCTTGAATATCCCTGGTCCATAAGGGAAGTTCAAGATCAGTTTTGTGATCATCTTCTGTGTATTTGTTCTTGTACTCTCTTGATTCTGATAGTGAATGATTCCTGACATTTCTGTGGATGTAGATCTTCTATGATCGAACCACGTAATTGCTTGAGTATTCTTCTTGATTATTGTCACACAAACACACACACACAAAATGGATTTTTTTTTTCATGTTTTATGAAGTTAGATCATTTTATTCATTTATAAACATTGCGAAATATTAGAATTGTATGGCCGTGTGCAGTGCTCGAACAATTATATGAACATAAATATAAGAGCGGAAGTAGAAAGAGACACAAAATAATTATAGGAGGAAAGTAAACTACTTCCTTCTCAAACTTTTTTCATTATACTGGACTACACCACACACGGCTACTAAGTGGACTTTGTTAGTCTAATGGCTAATTGAAATCTTGACACATTAGCTAGTGAGCATATGTTTTGTCCACCGTAAATAGGAATAGGAGTACAACTGGACAGGGTTGTACAAATGAATACTTGGTACAATGCCAAAATGGGGCTGTGACGAGGTATGATAACGCGGCAAGGAAATATGTATATGTTGCCTTTACAGGTCACTAAAGAACAATTTAACGCCACTACATCGCCCTCGAACTTGTGACTTACATGTTAAGTAATCACCTTACCAGTTTTTTTAATTATTATTTTTCATCATATTTAAATATCAAAAAGAAAAAAGATTGTTTCCAGAAATGAATAAACAAATTCGTGCTTTCCTCAACTAAAATAACTTCTTATTTTTTTATTATTATTGTTTTTAATTATTTTATATATAGAAATACAATGTAAATGAATGCACATTGTGACAACATCTTCCCCACATATCACATGCTCTCCTCCACAATTTACTGACCTCTCACATTACTCGTGTTTTAGTTTTATTTTATTTTTATAAGTGGAATTCAATCCATATATATTACTCCTCCGTCCTATAAAAAGAGTCATATTTGCAAAATATATTTTGTCCCAAAATAAGAGCCATGTTTCATTTTACTATTTCAAGTAAAATTAAAAAAAATTATTTTACAAATTAGTTAGATATAATTGAATAAATCAAATAAAAAAATAAGATAAGTCGTGCAAGTGCATATTGATGGATTTTAGAGAGTTATACCTTCGTATAATTGACCAAAAATAAAAAGTCGTATATTTTTTAAACATGACTTTTTATGGGACGGAGGGAGTATATAACTGCAACTTCAAAAGAAAAAGAAAAGAGAGATAAACTCAATCCAAATATTTTACAAATTTAGAAAATTATTGAAATTCAATATTACATAAACATTTTCAATATTGAGCTAAAATTTCGAAGAAATTTGTCACAGAATGTAGATTAAGAAATTGTAGACCTTTTGGTTCATACTTATGATCATAGCTTAATATACTCACATTAGATACAAAAATAATCTACAACCAAATACATTTTACTAACACATCAAAGCCTTATATATCTTTTTTCATATGATAATACAAACAATCTTTATTTTCATTTTTTGATTTAAATATGGAGTTCATAATCAGTTGGTATGTTCCCTTGTCGTTGTATTCCTGTGTTGGTTATGATGATCACGTTCTTAAATTCCTCAAAATATTATTTTATACATATATATATATATATATATTAGTAGTAGTATATTCTAAGAATTGGTGTCTGAATCGTGGTAGTTGTGGTAGTTAAAACACACACACAGATACTAATGACAGTTAAGAATCTTCGATCACATTCTCCTATTCACGGTGGGCACAAATTATATATCTACTAACTGATGCGTCAATATCTCATAGAATTTAACCAATTACATCATCCATAACTTGGAATGAGATCTTTACACATAAGCGGTGAACATATTAACTTGTACAAGCAGTGGATAAGGAAATATTTCCATAAGAATCTTAACATCTCATAAATAAATAAATAACACAAACACACGCTGATATTTTTGTTAACTCTTTTTTTATTTTTCTTTTACCATGTTAAATATTATATCGTCATCCAAAACCTATCACCATCCCACATTATTTGAAACTTTATGCTAATGCAAATTGCTAGTTGTAAAATCAAATTGATGAGTGCACCGAGATGTGAATAAAAGTCAACCCAACCGAGTCCAAGCTCTAAAAAACCCTAACCCTAAAGGGTCGGGGCTAAAAGTCATGATACTATAAGGGCCTCAAAAATCCAAGTTCAGTCATACTACCCCTAGAGTACTAAAGCCAAACCCTATAAGTTCACTTTTCTATTTCCTTATTATTGCTCTTAAACTCTATAATCGACATATTTAAATTTAACGGGAAAAAAGAGGATAATAAAAGGATAACCCACCCTTAATTATTTGTCCTCCTCCAACCGTGTTTGATTTAGGTGGTGCAAAAGGATGAAGGGGGTGGGATGGTTACATCAGAAAGGATAGAAGCCAGCTCAGAAAGTGTAGACCATACATATGCACACACTCACATTTCCAATACAATGCAACATGTTTGGTGCATTCCAAATCAAACACACAACTTTATAACCACTTTGTTATCCATACATCACAAAAGTGTCACACCAGATCTTTGCCTAATAGAGAGAGAGGCCAACTTTCTGGTGTCGGCGAATAACGAATAAAAATTCAACAGATAATATCTACTGATGACACAAAGCTGACTCATGCATGCAGCTCAAAAAGTATTAACCAAGAGTCTTATTTATTCCCCCTTATATATAGAGCCAGGAACATGCTCTTGTACCATAGCAAGATTCTTGAGATTTTGATTTGCAACAGAGAGGAAGGAAGACAAATGGAACTAAAAAGAAACAGCAGATCATCGAGATTTGGGATTGTGAAGAACATTATGAACAAGGAACATGCTATTGGGATTCCGATCAGCTCTGCAAATTACGCGTTTTCCCTTAACAACACTTCTCTATCACTTTTACCTGATCCTGCTTCTCAGTACCAACTTCTCCCTTCTCCTTCCAATCACTATTCCAAAATCAGAACTGGTAAGTCCTTCCTTCTCTCTACAACAAAGGGAAGTCTGAATCTCTAATTATGAGGCTTTAATGTGAATGCAGGTAGAGGAGACTCAGTGATTGCAAAGATGATCAAACTCGGCAAAACCATGGACGTTATTGCTCAAGGAATCCGAGAGCATGGTAAGAACTTAAATAAGTTAAAAGATGTAACAGATTGTATATATGATCATATCAGTGTTCTGATATAGTGTTGTTTGTGATTTGTTCAGTGAAATTAGGTCCAAAGCTAAGTGAAACAGTGAAGGGAAAGTTGAGTTTAGGTGCAAGAATACTTCAATTAGGTGGAGTTGACAAAGTTTTCAAGAAGAAATTTAATACCACAGATGATGAGAAACTGTTGAAGGCCTCTCAGTGCTATTTATCAACGACAGCAGGGCCAATAGCAGGGCTCCTCTTCGTATCCACCGATAGAGTTGCCTTTTGCAGCGACAGATCCATCAAAGTTTCTTCTCCAACTGGGAAACTGCTAAAAGCACATTATAAGGTACAATATTGATCAACCTAAGTATCTTGATCTTTTCTTCTTCTTTTCTTTTTTCTGTGATCTAATTAAGAGAAAGATGGAAACTAAGTTTTCTAAAAACTTACCTATATGTGTAGGTTATGATTCCCTTACGAAAAATAAAGAGGGCCCACGAAAGCGAAAATGTGTCAAAACCAGCAGAGAAGTACATACATCTAGTAACAGGGGACAATTTTGAGTTCTGGTTCATGGGGTTTCTTAACCATCAAAGGACATTGAAGTATCTCCAACAGGCAGTTTATCAAGCAAGATAAATGTTTTTCCTTTGATATAGTATTTCTTATTTCTTAATTTTCTCCCCTTCTCTTAGGACGTATAGATGTAACTAGAGCTATACCTTATTCTGTACAATTTTGTGAAAAGACTATTATTTTGTACCGATGATCGAGTTCACATCTAAGTGAAAGATCAATCTATGTTAATTATTTTGCTAAAAAGGATATCTTCTGTTCTGAAGAAAAGCCAAAATGCATTGAATTATATATCAGCGTGGCCAGCTAATGTCTTTTGAAAGTGTAATGCCTAAAACTACAGCAAACAGCAACAATTTCGCTAATGTGCATTCATTTTTGTTGTTGTCCAAACAATCTTAAAATTCTCGAATAAGCCAGATTATTTCGTTTAAACTAGGCCATTGTAAGGGAGAAGCTATGTTCAAAAACAAGGAATTAAAACATAAGAGAAGCCATTATAAAGAACAGGCAAACAGAGTAATAGGTTCATAGCATTAGATAACAATCCTGTAATGGTTGTTAAACTCAGATAATAATAATAATAGTCTGGTAACAAAAGCCCTCCAAACCAATTCACAAATTAAGAAATCGTTCACAAATCGTGAAGCTGGATGCTTAAAGAATGGTACAATCAGCGGAAAGGTACATACTTCTTAATATAACTAGCATATCAACAAGACAAAGGTAGCAACTAGCAAGGAGTAATATACATCAGCGAAGATAGATACGTTTCAATAACTGAATATGGACTCTTGATGCCAATGCCATAACCTTTCCCAGTAGAAAGGGACAAACCTTAAATGCAGTTACATGATCGGACCGAGAAATGAGAAATCCAATTATAATCTTAGCGCAGCACATCTGGCTCTGTTAAGCTCCCAGAAAAATTCACCTTACATCCTCCTGGGATCTGCAATCCAGCCTCATGACACCTCACTTCAGTTATATGGGGACACGAACGCACATCAAGATACTCAAGAGCTTCACATGACTTCAACAGTTTCCCGATTCCATCAACTGTGATTTTTGGACAGTTACTTACCCTCAAAATCTTCAAACTCAACTTAGAATCTTCAGTTCCTAATCTCTGGAAAGCAGCATCTGAGACTTCTTCACAGCATCCAACATCAAGAACCTCAAGCTTCTTACAAAGAGAAAATATGCAATTTAAGGAAGTATCTGAGATGTTTAAGCACCAGTCCATGCGGAGATTCTTGAGACTGCTATAACATGCAGAAGCCAATGACTTTATGGATTCATCAGATAAGTCTCGGCAACCACCAATTATTAGCGTCTCCAGATTTTTACAGCGTTTGGCCAAGGAGAATATGGACTCATCTCCAATCTTGTAGCAATCCAGTAACTTCAGTGTCACAAGAGAAGAAAAACAGGCTTTTGATATATTGGATACACCAATGTCTCCAATATTACTGCATTTATTGAGGTCTATATGTTTCAATCTCTTACAGCCCTCAACAAGAACAGTGAGGCCAGAGTCGGTTATGTTAGTGCATCCTTGCAGACCTAACTCCTCTAGATTATTACAGTTCATGGAAAGAGCACTTAATAGAGCATCAGTAACAAATCTGCAACCCACAACATACAAAGCTCTCAGGTCATGGCATCCCTTCGCAACAGACGACAACCCCTTATCAGTTAGCTTTCTGCAATAGGATACATCTAGGAACTGCAAAGCAGGAAGCCCAGACGCAATTGCTGCCATTCCCTTATCTGTTATACCTACAGAACACAAATAACCAATCAATCTTCTATCTTCCACCAGAAGCTAGCTTTTAGAGCCACATAGCAAGCATGAGAGTGGTTGACATCATATTACTTAACTTGCATCCAATCCAATATTTACAAAGTGCGGAATAACATTTAGCTAGACAAGAATTCAAAGCATCAACTGTCGATGTACCCCCCACCCCACCCCACCCCCCACCCCAACTCCCAACCCCCAACCCCCAACCAAGGGAAAAGTGGCCTCGATATTCCTCTAATATGATCAATATCACAAAGGAATTGGTCAGGGTGCTTAAAGTCAAAACCCTACAGAACGTAAGAGAAGTTAAAGAAAAGGTTTAACCAATAATGTTCTTATCCCTTACTATCCTTTGCTTAAACCCCTGGCATGCATTTATTCCACACTGTTCCAGGTGAATTAATACAAATTTCGCATTACGACTGTTAATTGAAGTTTTGGAATTTATTATTGTGAAAAGGCATTAAAACCAGCATTATTGAGTTTGCATGGATCCACTTTGGTAGCTAGATGCATTTGGGCTGAACTCAGCGAATGAGAATAGTTGGATTGACAACAAAATTAAATTTAAATAACGAAATGGACATGCACGATTATGAGAAGTCATTAAGTGTTTGAAAGGAGTACAAGGCAGTCGAACTACAGAGCCCTCCTACTTGATGAATCTTCTTATTTAATGCCAGAACAATTCATTTCCCCGAGAACAACTACTTACAGTAAAGAAAAATAGCATTTTCATAACGGATGATCAAGAAACTATAAAATCACGCCTTCTTGTAGCATCCCCACCTTAGGTTCTAAATGTAACTCAGTTTCACTGATGAAACCGCAATTTATATCTAAGAAAATAAACAAAGTACAGGTCTAGTATACTAGACTTCATTATAGAGCCTTAAAAATGCCAAAAACAAAGAAAGAAACAGTCCTTTCTTTCACATTTGAACAAGGAGTCATGGTAACACATAAATTAAGAGGAACAATTAACCACGAAAAAGACACACCAGAAAATAGAAACCACTCAAAGATTAAGGTTAACTCTCACTCCACTTCGGACTAGTAATCAGCAAGAATAAAATAATTAATCAATAATTAATTAATTAGGGAGTAACAGAACTACAGTAATTTACGATACCTTTACAATTCTGTAAATTGAGAATTCGCAAGGCGGAGAAGGCGGCGGCGATTACGGAAAGATCGGAATCAGTGACGCCGGGATAGAAGGAGCGCGATACCGACTGAGATAGGTCGAGCTCCGTGAGACGCGTGAATCGGGCCGCCATGCGGTTGAGCATGTGAGGCCCGGCCCGAGCACAGAGCTTCCTCCTCTCGGTACTCTGGAGATGGAGCCACCTCTTGCAGACGAGGCCGAACACCTCCTTATCCTTGTCCTGGTCGAGCTTCGAGAGGACGGCCCGAAGCTCGTCATCCCCCAGTCTGCCGTTAATGCCCTCCTCTTCGGGCTGCAAATTTCGGGCCATGGGGGACTTAGTTTCGGGCCAGAGAATTTGTGAAGTTAATTACAAGCAAGAAAGTGAAACCTTTGAAGTTTCAGGGGGACACCCTGGCGTGCAGTTATATTACCGGAATGCCCTCCATTGTGCCGCCTACTATCATTTTTCTTTATTAATTTAATTTAATTTAGTAATAATTGGATGTTTGTTGCACCTAATAATTAGGGTACCATTCCACTGTACCCTTGCAGGTACGTTGGAAAATCTTTTCCAACACTTCAACTTTTTTTATCTCATAAAATAGCCAGAATAACTAAATTGCCCTTATTACTCTCTTTGTCAAATATGCCCATTGTTTCATGCTTACACGAGATAGCTTACACGAGTTCGCTTACATGAGTTTGCTAACACAAGATTATTAATCACGAGTTTGCTAACACGAGATTGCTAACACGAGTTCGTTAACACGAGTTTGCTATCACGATATCGCTTGACACGAGTTAAGTAAACATATATGACTTCTTATCATGAATTCATATCCGGTCCTTAGTTTAATTATCCAAATTCATCCCATAAATTAAAATTGATCTCCTGAGTACAAAGAAACTTTGAAAAGTTCATCATGCAATATTATTTCTTAGCCTAAACTGGAAATAGTCCATTACGACCATATCAGGCTCATCATGCGTCCGTCAAAATATAAATTATATAACATAAAGCAAGTTTCATACCTTTCGACCGGAATATGACCGGGTCATGTCCACCGGGTTTTACGAGCTTTTCCTCACAACCCAACCACTCGAACGCATCAGATGGTTCCAGACGTGGATTCCTTCAATCACAACCAGCACAGCCTCGTTTCGTTTCCTACCTCGAGGCGTAGAATCTCCACTTGGTTAAAGAAATATAAATATATAAAACTAGGGATGCAAATTATATTCGATATTTGAGATTCGATTCGTGATTCGATTCGAAAAAGAGTGATTTGATTCGGAAAAAATTCGAATCGAATTCAAATACGAATCAGTTTTTATATTCGAATAAGTTTCTAATTCGAATATATATTTATTTGATTCGAAAGTTTTGAATATTAGATTCGTTTATATATTATTTATTAAAAAAATAATATATATAATACTAAATATATATAATATATATAAGTATATATTTAAAATAAATTTATACAGTTAAAATATCATTATAAAATTAATTTAATTCAAAAATAAAATAAAAATAATATTTGAATATTATAAAAATAAAAAATATGTAAAAATAAAAATAAAAAACAATTTTTTCGAATCTCTAATCGAATCGAATATATTCGAATTTTTATTTCGAATTGAATTCGAATCGAATTTGAAATTCGATCAAGTATCGAATTAGAATATTTGAATAAGTTCACGAATTCGAATCGAATCCCTTAATATTCGATTCGATTTGGTTCATTTACATCCCTATATAAAACTGGGAAGATGATGAACAAAAGCCCAAACTTTATTTAAAAATCATAAATATTTATTACATTAAGTACATCTCCTTTTGGGAGGAGACTACTTGTTTAACTACCTATGGTAGCTACACTCTCAACACTCATACAGAAACTAGAACTCACAAAAGGTAAACTATTACAATGTTTATTTTGTAAGAAAATAGAGGGTAATGTTCGATGCCTTCTGCTTCCTTCTACCTTGCTTTTATAAAGGTCTGAAGCCCTCTCTTTCTCTTGAATTATTAGCACCAGTTGTCTTCAATTATGCTAGTGCGCCTTGTCAGGTTCACATAGGTGTGGGCCCGTCCCTTATGGCAGCTCACATGGGTTTCTGCAGCTCACGTGGTTTTCTGCATAAGGTGCCTCCACTTTTTGTCTTTTTTGTGGAAACAAATCTCGTAACTTAGCCCATCCAAGACTGTTGGAGAATCTTTGATTAGTTTTTTCTTTGTGGTCCCCGCGTCTACTTCCTTGGTGGATCCGTCTATTCCTTCCCCTTGTCGTCTCTTTTGACGAGGAGAACAGTGGTTCCTCCTGTTCCGGGCACTTTTGGCAAATCCTCTCCGTTCACCTACCAATATGCATCATATTACAACTCTTTCTTGTGGTTTCGGAACTTGCCGGCAGCTCGTTCTTCCACAACATCTCCCTCTTCTGTTCGAAGACAGATTTCGCAAACTACGTACTTCTTGATATCATGGTGTTGATAAAGAGAGACCCTTTCACAGTACTTTGAAATACCCTGAAATTACCCTTGATCTTGTTCATCTCGGTGAGGCAAACCCAAACGCCTCAAGCTCTCCTTGTTGTGATTTGATCTTCGGTGAAGGTGGATACAAGGGGAGTTGTCTTGTTTTCAGGAGCAGCCATATTTGTGTTTGCCGCTCTGCTATCTGGTCTTTGTAGCTTTATGAAATGGAAAGCTGGATAAGACTCATTCTTGTTTGGTTCTGGGGCTGCCGAAAATAATTTCAGCTCCAGATTATCTCCGCGTTTGAGGTGGTCATTATTTTCCCATGTCTGAAAAATGGCTCTCCCAATCCATCCCGAAAGTTCTTTAATTTCTGAGAAGTTCGGTGACTGGGTATAAACTGAAGCTAGAGCTCCGAACTCATACCATTCCTTGACTTCATGTGGATTGGCTCTAGGAAACATCCACATTCTTGGATAATTGCTCGATCGGTCAATCCGACATCGTTCTGGATTAACACCAACCCCTGTTACTAGCTTCTCCCAAAGTCTCTGGTATACTTGAAAAGGAGAAACTCGAATTTCATTAATATCAATCTTAGAAGTTCCCGCCATTAGCCTAAGATTGATCTCTCCCTCTTTAACCCCAGAGGTGGAGGGTTGGCTCGAGCTTTTAGAAGGATTATCCTTCGTCGACTCAACTTCTTCTTTGGCTAGATCTGTATAAGGATCTAACTTAGAACTCGTGCTCATAGTACTTGAATCTGTGGCGACCGGGTTAGGGCCCCGTACCCGAAACTCAACTTTTTACCTCGATTGCGAAGCTACCCGCTGGATTGGTATGATGAGACTATCCTAGTGGCATGACATGGCCAATCTGGTAGACTTCATCGCATTTCAAACCTTTAACAGATCCACTTGTTGCACTTGACCTGCGACCTTGACACTAAGTTCCAGTAGGGGTGGAAAAATATACCGAAATACTGAAATACCGCACCGAAAAAATATCAAAAATACCGAAATTTTCGGTATACCGATTTTTCGATACGGTATCGGTATCGGTACCAAAATTTTTGGTATTGGTATCAGTATCATAATTTCTAAATGTTCGATATTCGGTATAATACCGAAATACCGATATTTATCGGTATTCGGTATATCGGTACGGTGTTTATCGGTATTTGTGTCGGTATTTGTGTCGATATTTTTGGTATTTTTGGTATTTATCGGTATTTGTCGATATTTGTGTCGGTATTTTCGGTATTTTTGATATTTTTGGTATTTTCGGTATTTTCGGTATTTTCGGTATTTTCGGTATTTGTTATGGTAT
>JAUEKW010000040.1:1682910-1696297 GCA_032274785.1 Ajuga reptans
TTGATGCACTTTGGTTTCAATAATTACTTCTAAATCTGGCATATTGTTTTGTGCATTTTAGGTTGAGATGTTTGTTTTTGGACATATGATCACTGTATAAACATCATTTGGGTGCTTTCTGTTATTTTCTTGCAAGTTTTGGATATAGATTTTACTAGTGATTGACACCCTTTCTTTCTTGCTTCTTCTTTTGTTTTTTCTTGTTTTAAAGGAAAAATTGACATTTTGTTGGTTGCGTGAGGCGGTCACATGGTGTGACGGAAACGAGCTCATTTTCTGGTTTTAGTTTTTTTTTTTTTTTTTTTTTGTAACATTATATAAAACATGATCGGACTTAGTATGCTAAGACTAAAGCTAAAATCTGATTAATAAAAAATATTCAACTTAAACAAAATGAAAATCCAATTTGCTTGTGGAAAATCCAATTCTCACTAAAAGACCACTCTCATTAAATCTCACACAAGCTTGAAGAATGAAAATCACAATGAAAAATTCTCAAGCTTGTTCACTCAAAGTAGTTCTCTCTCTCAATTTGGCTATTTTAGGTGGATCCTCATCTATTTATACTACAACTCCCATTGATTCTAGTTAAAAAATTTAATGCATCTCCCACCTACAATTCTCATCTAGAATGCAAATCCATCAATTACTAGAAAATGTTCTTCTGAAAATGAACTTTCTTTCTAGAGTGTATCAATCAATTTCTAAAAAATGCTCTTTAAAGAAAATAGGCTCTTCTAAAAATTAGCTAAATTTAATAACAATATTTAGCTTTCTTTTATTGTTATATATGGTCTCCTTCCTATTAGTTTGAATGAAGGATATTTAGCTCTCTAGGTATTATATCGTTTCACTTTCACATAAGAAAAGAAAAAAATAAAATAAAAAATGATAGCAATTCCTCCTTGTCGAATCAGGCATGAGATGGGAATTGTTGATGCTAAAATGTATATTCAGAATAAAAATGTCAAGAAAACAAAATAAAAATTAATAACAAAGCTGATCCAATACAATTTAATGAAGCCAGATTCATGTAGAGAGAGGAAATTAAAACCAAACAAGAGGTAAGTTGGATTCATTATCCAGTATTGCTTTACTAACTAAAATGTGACAGATACACACAAATATAATCCTGATTACAATAATGTTTATGAGTTTCTGTTAACAGTACCAAGACGACTTGATGATGCTTAGCCAAGACCTCTAACATACTGATCAACACTTTTGTTAAATAGTTCACACCTGCACAACACAACCAAGGTAAACATAGGGAACACAGATAAGTTTCTTCGGCTTCATGCGTGAAAAAGAATATGAAACTGCCAATAAATTGTATCTGCCTGTTGGTTGTAAATTCCAATAATATGTAGATAGTAGCATGAACACAATGTATGATGATGATGATGATACTGTAGTAACTAATTTCTTATGCAAGTAAGCTCAAATTTCAATAGACTCTAACAATGATGAAATGAGCTCCATACTGATTCTACAAATTCAAGTTTGATGCCGAAAGTGCATCTTATGCTTGACTACAGATCTCTAAAACTGTAAGCTGTGACAACAGAAAATTACATACAAGTTTATATTGAACAGAATGCTGTAAATGTGACTTTTCCTGATCGATTCATATTAAAGAAACCATTTTTAAATTACATTACTAACAATAATCGTAATCCATAGAGAACCTTCTACAGTGTCACCACAAACAGAAACCAGAAACATTAACTGTATGGCAATGTCCCACTAAATCCAGGCAATTTTTCGAAACAAATAGAAACCTTATCGCTCACCCAGAAGTCCTTTTGTGTATGAAAAAAAAAGAGCAAGGTCACTAGAGTAAAGATCTCATTTCTCTCATACATATTCCCACCAGGTCATGAAATCTGCTGAACATCAGTTGATAGTAAATACAGTACTTATAATATAGACTCGATCGACATGTTAACATTTCCCCATTAAACAACTTAGACAAATGGCCACTTTTTAGTGTATACAAGATTAATTTATATTATTCAAGTTTGAATTTCATAAGTTGTTACATGCGCAGAACTACAACTGGATATCTTATGCTGAAGAAAACTATCACTCACCTAATAGGTGAACCAGGAGAATATAGTGGATTCTTGACAACATACTCAACATACAAGTTGTATATGTACTTCATGGAGTCTCTCAGATCGCCTGTTCTTGGGTTGGTGACTAGAATTAACTGCATAAAAACAGATCATTGCATTAAAAACACATTGATAATGCATTATAACAGTGGATACCTAGGCACGAAAGGTAAGAGCATATAGGAAAACGATCATGTAACCAGTTGTAAACATTGGCACTCATTACCTTTACTGAATCATAAGAATTAGGAGAAAAAGAAAAGAAAGAACAAAAAATATTTAGAGAGTATAAAAAAGGTGGATAAAAAACATTAGTGCTTCAATATGATGCGCCGACTTCAGAAATACTTATTCTGGACAAACATCACACTACTACACTAAACCTCTTTTGCTAGTAACAAGTAGCACATACTCTTTCTGGAAGATCAGACTCGGACCCTGACATTTATAAATAGAAACCTAGATCAGTTGGGATGATTAAGTAAATTAGACTGACAAGTATCCTGGCTTAATCTTGTCCTAAGTTGATCTATTTGGACCCAGATCATATTGCAGGTCATGATCCAAAGACATGCGCTTCTACCTAACCACTGCACGACACACACACACGCCCACACACCCGTCATCATCAGTCAACAATGAACATCCAATCACCATGTATCTTAGGATTATTATTACCAACCAAACACAAGTGATAGGAAATCTTAGGAGTGTTTATCACTGAAAGTACCAACGCCATTTTGTGCTATCCTCCAGCCAGGCCCTTTAAGACAGGTTAAAGTGGATCAAACAAATATAATATTCAATAAGTCCGTGAAAGATTCCCAATAAAAAAAAAAAAAATCTTATATTTTATTAGGACCTAGAACAAAAACAGTGAACCCAATAACAGAAATGTAAGTACAATTATCATGTTTTGTATTGAAAATAAATCTCCTCCATTATAGATTGTACGTGAAGTATTTGATGTTTCCTTTTCTCATCTAAAGCAAGATTTCGGTGCATCATGTATGCATAACTTCACAGAAATTCAAAATTGCTGCTTCTCAGTAATAGAGTATTTGCTGCCATGGATATCCCCCATTCCTAGTTTCACCATATATCAAACATACCATACTTCTGTAATCTTTGATTATATTGTAGGCCAACTTCGCAGTTTTCTGCCCATCATATCATACCCACAATGCCCTAATCCTGTGCTTCATGGAAATCAAACTAGGAGAAGAAAAATCACCTACTCACTTCCATTGCTTCAAAAGTAAAATTCTGTAGCACTGATTCCCTAATCCAGTATTTAGGGTTAGGAGACTATAACACTTCTGTTATTTACTGAGAAATCACATTTTAGATATTAGCACAGTCAATCATCGATCATGCGAAGGGCATAGCAACATAAGCCAGAAGTCTAGATAACCACAAGATTGATCACAGGTCTCTAAATCAATTGTTAGCATGCACTGTGCCCGGTTTTCTCACTGAACTTGAGATAGATTAATAAAGTAATATCTGATGCAGTATGACATAACTCTTAATTATCACATGTTATTATACCTAACATCCGCCTAGCTATGTTTGGAATCACATAATTAAAGCGTTGATTGCACTTTGCAAGAAAATTAATACCATCTTGAAACCCTTTACAGTAATGCAATTACAGAAACCTCAGTTTAATATATCAGAAGCGTTTATAAAGGGAAAAAAAAAAAAAAAAACAGAACAGAACACTTCATACACTTGTAATTGTTCAACATAGCAAATAATTTGGAGTTTTAACAATTTTCAACATGAAATACTCCACAACTCAAGAACTGTGTGTTATCGTATTCGCTGAATGATATAGTGCAACCGAACCAAATCAAAACAACATTTCAAGTACCTTAATCCCAGATGGACTCTCCATGAAACTCAATTTATACGTATCGGTTCGGAAACTGTGAAAAGAACAACCTTGCCCTGGTAGCTGTGGTACCCCAAGATTCCCTTTTTCAACACTGGCCAATAAACAAAGTCTCAACACAGCATCCAAAAGAAAAGTAAAACGAATTACTTGCTAAACAAAAAAGAAACTTCAGCAATCCATATCAGAAAACAATTGAAAGAAGTGACGTTTGGTTAAAGAAAAAAGAAAGATTCTGGAAGGGGAATAATATCGAACACCTTGTGGGATCCATCTTTGCAGTTAATGATTTGAGAGAAAAGAGGAGACCAAACATGAGCTTGTGATCTTGATGTGGACTGAGAGTCTTGAGCGGCCGATTCCATTCCCTGTAAAGCAAGCAGATTCCATTTCTGTTGAATATGTAGAGCATGTGCGCATTGTTCCCAGATGCAGTGGGAACTGGTGGGGATGGACTAATTTCTGCGCCACTAAAGAACTGCATTTTCCTTGGCGGTCCCAAATAAAGTTTTGATGAATCAAAAGAAAAATGGGTAAGAATGAGAAATAGTTTACTTAATTGTAAAGAGAGAGAAGGAAATTGAGAAATTTAGAGAGTTCTGTACAATTCTCTCTCCGTTCGGATGAAAGAGAAAGCTGGAAGTGGCGTTTGACACTTTCTTTTCTTCTTTTTCTTTTTTTAAAGAAAACAAAACTTAAATGAATTTGTTAGTTATTGTTTTCAGGATAATATCTTATTTATAAATGAAATTGTTAAGATCTTTTTCTCAGTTTGTTATATTAAACGTTTATTTTATATTTATTATTATTATAGATATTTTTTTAAGAATAATATATATACATCATACATGTCGCATAATATAATAATAACATATATTTAAAATTAATTATTATTTTACCGGTTGAACCACCGATTAAAATCGTTTCTAATAAGAAAAAAATAATGTAATAAAAAAATGATAGCAATTCCATGTCGAATGAGGCATGACTCATGAGCCATATGAGAGGGTAATTGTTGATGCTTAGAATTTATATTGTTTTTTCTTTAACTATATATATAAATATAAATCTGGTAAAATGAAGCTTCAAAATATCGCATGACATAAGAAAATGGGATGTAATGTATTCTAGGAAATTTTACTTTCATCTAGGTAAAAAAAAAATACAATATTCATGTCTGCATCAGCTAGTCCAGTAAAAAACAATGGATTTAGATCTAGAATACTCCACCATGAATTTCAGAAAAAGAGTGACCGAAATAAAAAAACGACCTACATGAAGCGTGTCATTCTCTCTCCTAAATTGAAACAATATCTTTAACAATGTCCGCGCAAAAGACAACATTATCCTCTCATCAAAAGATGATGAGGAATAAGTCATCTACCTGCAGTAACACATCCTTACCAGTTGTCAACAATCAAGGATAAAGGAGGAGACTTGTTTCATCAGTTTAGACTGAACATGTTAAGACAGAACTAGGCTTGCAAAGATTCAGAAAGTATTTGTCGATAACTAGAAATGTAGCTTCTTCTACCAAGTAATTACAGTAAGATTACACTGGTACAACTGGGACCCTAACCCGGGCTCGGTCCAATGGAAAAATTCAACCAATTCATTCTCAGCATCTGGAAATTCGATTTACTTCTTTGCATACGTAATCAACATAGGATAGTCCTCGGTTATCTTAAATCCCTGAAGGCCGTGCATTGCCATGGTAGACTGCATCTCGTTTTCATATTCTACGAAAGCAATTCCAGGCTTTGCTTCAACCATCCTAACTTCTTTGAATCCAGGGCACTGATTGAAAAGCATTTGCAGCATTATAGAAGTTGTTTGGTGGGGAAGATTCTGGATGAACAGGATGTTGTTTGGTGGGGCAGGACCCTCTGGAACGGCTCTAGCACCCGCATATGGTATTTGAGATAACTGCACCACATAGAGAGAATTACAATTAGGGTACTTAGCAAACAAATGAAAATACTTACGAAAGAAAGTACAAGGCCCTAATTCAAACAAAATTAGAATAAAGGACCAAATACAATTTTTTGCCCAGGAAAAAAAAAAGCACTTCAACAAATCAAAGGTAAACCCATATATCAGGAGATAAGTTAGATAAGCTGTGCTCATGGGAAAAGTAATTGATTTCGATTGGAAAATTCATTGGCACAACGAATTTCAACATAAGTATGATGCTGATTAAAATCTTATTGAAATATGAAATGAGGTTGTTGTCCTTATAGACGAACTTACAGGAGGGGCTGCACCATAAGCACCAGCATATGCAGGTGCTCCTGCTTGGTTAGCATCATGCTGCTCCTTTTTCTTTTTACCTGTATTACAAGCACACAGACCAAGGCAGAGATTAAGAAAGAGCATGACGAACAATGAACGCATCAGATATAACCAGGGCTTCGTTTCTCTGCAATATCATATACCAGAACAGCACGGGCGAACAAATGGTTGCTAGGTGTGGATGCATTAATGCTTAATTGCATAATGAGGCAGACAATCACATGATATAACTATATCTATGGGTTCTCTCTTTTGGTTATAGTGTTACTTGAGACTTCCTATCAAGAGTTTGAAAATTTTATTGCAGTTCATTACCGAGCATTTATGCAATATAGACATTATATTGCTACTAATTTTTTTCACTTCCAAATGTTTACGTTGTTTCAAAGTCAATTTGTTATTCACAGTAGCATATACATCTGCAATTTTTTTGTTTTTTAATGTAGTTCATTAGAAAGCACATACATAGATTCATTGCAGTTATCTAATTCCAGTGGCATATATTCCTCGATTCAACCTGAATTATATTTAATACCCTGAATTATATTTAATATGTCTTGCTACTAGTATTAAATTGTATCACAGTTCATAAGACAAAATTCAAGCATAGACAGATTGTATTGCCATTATTATTCTAGTCTGTACCACTGCAGTATTTGCCACTGCAAATGTGGTAATTGGTGAGAGTTTACAATAGTTGTGGCCGCAAAGAGTCATTGGCAAATAAATTAGATAAATGATAAAAGTTTGATTAGTTGACCCATCTCATGGACATGCATATACAATTTGAAAGAAGGCACATGCTGTCTTTTAATATGTCAAAGGTAACATAGAGAGAGATGGCGTACCTCTGTCATCATGCTTCTTTCTTTTTTCTCGAGGTACAAAAGTACCATCTGCCTTTGCTATGATATCAGATTTTGTTTTGGCATATTGAATTCGCTGCAATAAGCATTAAGTGCATCATTTCAAACCCAACAATAGAGGTGACATTACTTGACAATGAAAATGGAAGATATAATGTTTCAGAAATGTGCGAGTTACCTGCCGCCGCCACCACACAAACACCAACAACAATAATAATAAAATTAATTGAGCAAGAAAAAAAAGTTTGAAGTCCTAACTTTCTCGTTACTCACCATCATTGCCTGCTAAACCCTTCATTAAACGACACCCACCAGCATCTAATTACAGAGGAAAAACTCACATACATCTAGGAAATGCCATATACACACAGGGGGTAAAGGTGGATTCAAGTTATTAATTCATAATATATTGACATTCCGTTGCATAAAGAAACATACACAGCTCAAAATAAAAACAACGTAAAGGGAGAAGAACTTGATAACCTTCCCAGCAGTTGATAACCATAAATCTTAGAAGAATGAAGGACTTCCAGTAAATACAACATAGATTGCCTGTACACCAAATTTTTGATAATTATGACTTAAAAAAGCTTTTGTATTACAGTTGGATCCCATCTTGTACTCATTGCCTTTAATAAACACTATGTGTTAATTAATAATGTCACTTAATCCACGAGGTGTTTGGCGATTATCTTGGAATACAAAATGAAACAAGATATCTCATGTGTTTGTATTATTGGTATACATATTCTTCCTCCAATCTTTATCGTTCAACAAGAATTTTCAAGTGCTCATTTTGGAGTAGGCTGAGTAGTGCTGTTCTTGAATCAGCCATGGGATTGTGGTCTGTCTCCGTCCCTAGTACTGAGCCGATGATTTGGATAACACGCCCCAAGTCCAATGAAGAGCTTCTAATTTAAAAATATTACCTCAGACTCAAGTCATCTATCATATCGTTATATCGAGACCCCTAATGTTAGCATTTGCCAATTGTCTCAATTCTAATCTAGAGATTGTCAAACTCACCACAATCCTCTATTTTAAAGCAGGACTTTCATGTTACCAAAACAAACAGTAAATTTGGAAGGCATCCGTACAATAGGTTTTAAGTGTTGTCATAACCCTCCAGCTGCTAACACATCGTATATCATTGTTATGTCAAAACAAGAATCTTATCGGCCTTAAAGTAAAACATGGTGGGCAACTAAATCTAAGAGCTGCTATCAGAAGGCCACTCAAATTTCCCAGCATTTTCCACAACTAAGCAACTAAAGAACATAACATCCAGCACATAAACACATAAATAAATTCTAATCAACATATTCTCATAGAAACAGCTGGCTCTCACTGGATCAGTATGAAGATATCTATTTCTGGTTCCGGTGTCTTTGCAGCTTTGCCTACTACGGAAGTACTCACCCAGCCATACCGAAATAAAAATTATCGGGCTTAATACGGGAACCAGTTACAACACCAGACACAAGCATTACATACAACACATAAATTGCACTTGTATAGTCATTTTCAAGCATATATAACATATTGCATAATCTAGATTATGGCATGGTAAAACCGTAAAAGTAAAAATCACATAAAAACCAACAAAATACAGAAATTGGTACCATATCCTTGTCGTAGAACGGAAACCCCTGCATTTGGCGTAGCGCACTGGTGGCAGAAGAAACCTCCTCAAAAACAACCCAAGCTTGGCCCTTGTGCTTTAGGGTTTTGAATGCCAAGACCTCCAGTATTTTCCCAAACTGCGAAAACACCGCGTGAAGCGACTTCTTCAATTCTAGCAACAGAAGATAAACCAAAACCAAAGATCAGTCCGTTAACAAGTTGAGAGTCGGCAATCGCAAACATTTCGTTGAAAAAATACATAGCCATTAGATAAATACCGTCGAGCTTGATTTTCTCGTTGAGATTATTAATGTAAATCGTTTTATTCGGAGCAATCTCCGAGCCGCCGTCGGTAGGTGGTGCCTCCTCCATGGATAATTTTTCCGGCAGCCGAGTTTTTACAGCAACAGAATCGTCGAAATTCGGACCGACTGTTGAAGATCGAGAAGCTGCTGCTCCTGGGTTTAGATATTTGGGGTTTAAGTTTCTGGGCTCTCTTGATTGGGCTTCTGTTCCCAATTCTTTTTCTAAATCACGAAGTTATAGCCCTATGCTGAATGGGCCTAAGCCCATGTATATAGATTTAATTAATCAAAAAAAAAATCGTTTATATTTTAATTTTTGTACCTTGAACAATTAGGACTTGTTTGGTTTTCTAGTTGGGATTAGGTAGTATAAATAATATGTAGTATTATAACACTGTTCATTATTATTAGTATTTGCTATAATTGTTGTTTGGTATGAATTATTAATCTTTATTGATTTTTTTTAAATTTGATTTAGTAGGTGTTTGGGATGTGTGATAAGTTAATCTCGTACTAATAATACCAAATCGGTCCGTTCCAGGCATGACCGCTCGGTCGAGCGGTTTATTCGCTCGGTCGAGCGGTCCTTCACTAGGCCTGGGAAGGACCTCTGCAAATAGACGAAGGAACCGAACCAGTGAATGTATTGTTGCTGACATTGAAGCTGATCAAATTCACCGCACCGCGAAGAATCGAAGCATCAACGGAGCCGTTCAACAAATTACTAACAAATTTTGGGTCAACCAAGAATTTGTTTATGTACAGGGGAGATGGCGTATGCTGTTCTTGTTTCATTTTCACAAGCCCTAGACCAGATTCTGAATCATGATCAGCATCTCACTTCTCTTCTTGGAAAACAGCAAATTTCGTCTCTCCACAAACACATTACTTTCTTCCAAACGTTTCTCGAACATTTTCCAGAAAAATCCAACAACTTGGAAGGACAAATCAGAGATGCAGCAACTGAAGCAGAAGATATTGTTGAATTCTTCATCTGGAAGAAACAAACGCTGTCGTTTCACAGATTGGCCCAGTGGATCCTCGACCTAACTGAAAAAATGAAAATTAGCTTCAATCATCAGCTGAAAAAGGTACTGGGGGAGTTCGATTCAGATGAGAGAGAAATGTAAGGTTTGCAATAGAACCATTGATGGTGCCGGAGAGGTTTTTCTCCGGCAATCGTAGATGCGTGACGTGTGTCCTGCCGGCAAAAGGATCCATCTTTGTCGTCAAGAGCAGGGTGAAGAACCCTAGTGAAGTTTTTCTGCGAATTCAGGCCTGGAAGAAGAGGCCTGTACTAATAATAATACCCCTTTTGGGGTTATTGATAATAAAATGAACAGTGCATTTTTTGGGCTGATATAACCGGGCCCGTCTTTTTACACGGGCTACAATAAGTAAAACCAAACGTGTTATTAGTCAGTATTATCAGTACTATACCTGCTAATAATACAAACCAAACAAGTCCTTAGAGCAATGGACCTTAAAATATAATTATACATAATATAAGTAAGTATACACATAATATATTATATAGATATTTTATAAAAATAATATATATGTATATCGGACAGGAGGGTATGATAGACGGGTCGGGTAGACGGATATAACACTAAACTCATACCCTACCCTTACCCTAATATAATTTGGCGGGTAGGGCGATGTCCTGCCCTGTTACCCTAAACTTCGGGTAGTGCCCTACTTGTTTACCAGTTTATCCGCGGGTAAGACTGACATTCCAATTCTTACAGGGAAAAAGTTTAACTCTCGACTCTCACAGACCCCTTTTTTGTCATTGTTTGAATACAGTTCTCAAACTCAACAAAAAGGTGGATATGTTGAAAGACAAATTCTCATATATGAATAAATATTGACGACTAAATTTACTTGAGAGTCAATTAAAATAAATATTGTCCAAAAAGTCACATTTATGCATAAACAACAAATTGTAATTTTTATATAATTTTTTTATAAACAATATAATAATTAATAAAATTAAATAAATTAATTTCTCATATCCATAACAAGTATAGTTTAAATTATCCTAATTAAGTAATATTAATTGTACGTAGATAGCTTCATGGCTTTTAATGGTCGCATAGAGATGAAGATGGAAGCATTACTTGACCGAACCCAACGAAACAAAGAAAGAACAATGTCTCTCTGATGTTTAAAAAGCCAATCTTTTGGAACTTTTCAACTTTGCTTCAAAAATAATAATAATAAATTAATAAATAAACTTCAAGTAAATTACTTTCTCAAAACATTAAATTAATAAATTAATTATGCATCAAAAGACTATTTTAAGCTCATTAGTAGATAATAACTAGTAACGATGATGATAAATCTTCTCGACGCATTCACTTCCTAATTTATTGTGATGAAATATAATGTAGAATATCATAGATGAATATGTTGGCATATATGTACACGCATATATATAATAAACGGCAAAAGTATGAAAAAAAAAATATCTAAAGGTTGACCCATTTTTTATTTCTTCTATTTTATTTATTTTAACTTTTTCCTATTCCTTTTTTTTTCATTTGCCACATGAATATTTTGATGATGTGTCGTGCCAAAATTTAATGAGGGTTTGCTAAAGCCTAAAAGAGGGGTCAAATTAGACCAAAATGAATGTTAAAGTGTGTAATCGATCGAATATATAATCATCTTCAAATTGCAAAACACCCAGAATTTGTTAACAAAGGGACTAACAAGCCTTTCACTTTCCTATTCCCAAACTGATTTCAAAATATGTGTTAATTATTGGAGTCAGTTTATCCACAGGCCAAGAACCACAAAATCGAGCAAGATTTGACTGTGTGGAAGGAGCATACCTCTATTACACCGGTCAGGCATTGAAAGGTTCCGAATCCGTTGCGCATCAGTGGTCGAAGGTCAAGAACTCCATTTGGCTAGGGTTCTTCAAGTTTTTCGAATGGGTGGGGTGTTTCAAATCTAATTTTTTTTTTTTTTTTTTTTGCAGGATTTAGTTTTCTAGAAATGTCTTAGTCAGGCTAGATATATTGCCTACCAAAGGCAAGATAGTTAAAAGTTGGTATATATAATAACCCCTACCAAACACAAGACATGTTATACAATAGGGGTTAATACATGTTATCTAATCGCATGATAGTTACTACTTACTACCCCCTTATCTCATACCTCCTACCAAATGAGCCCTTAGTGTGTTATCAAGTAACTATACATCTCACGTGGTTTCACACATATCTATGTTGGTATGCGTAAGATATGTGATGTAAAACACAAGAAGTGTATCACACTTGATGTGGGTAAGAATCCAACAATAAAAATCTGACAAATTACACCTTTGAGCAAACATTATTTTTTTCTGATTCTTCCCAGGTCTAACTGCCCCTATATTTTATTTAACTCCGTCTAAACTCCGACTAGACGCTAGGCCTTATTTGCTGTCCAACTAATGCCTAACAACTTTTACAATATTGATTTTGTCTATAAGAAACGTTACATATATACTGGTAGCGGCTGCCCCCTGGAATTTTTCCTATGTACGGTTTGGTTGCAATAGAAAACTATTTAATCTCCGAACATGTAAAATAACCTGCAGAAATTGCAAGCATTAAAAAAATGAGGGGCGATGTAGATCTGGATCTTCGAGAATATTCCACCGTCCATTTTAAAAAGGGAGTAACACATCTTCTATGTGAATATAATGTAAAAATGTAAGACCTACATAAAGTATGTAGTTTTTTCTCTAAAATGCACGGTATAGTATTTTAAAGGATCCAAATCTACCTATCCGGAGTGATATAAAAAAATGTGCAAGCTGCAAAATCTTGAAAAGAGTAGATTCGAGGCGCCGCAGATTCTAAATCTGTGTGTTTGGTGGGGTGGCGGACTGACATAGTATTGTAATGTTTGCAGCAGAAACAACATGAATCAAATCCACTTTGCAATCAATGCACATCCATCTTACTTAACTAGGCAAATATTTTTAAATTGAACTATATGAACCTATTCTTGAGTAGAACAATGGATTTGATTATATTTTTTTAAAAAACGATAGTTTATAAATTAAGAAAACTCAAACTACATACAGATCGAGGTCTACTGACTGCGGCGTCTTTCGATAATACACTACTTCAATCTATCCAAGCCACAAACAAAGAAGGACGAGCAATAACATATTCTTGTCTTTTAAAAAAAAATGGAAATGTTCTGTGGCCACTACAAGAAAATAATTAATTAGCTAGGAAATATTTTGTAGGCAATAATCTCAATTTCGTAGGCATTTATATTTGC
>JAUEKW010000040.1:1700722-1713099 GCA_032274785.1 Ajuga reptans
TTTGCTACTTGCCCCAGCCGGATCCGGTTGGGGCAAGTAAAAGTGATGTTTGTTTGCGTTAGTTGGGCCAAGTAAAATGGTGGGTGGGTGGGTCTCATTTTAATCATAAAACCAACAATAAATCACATCATCAATCAATCACAATTCTCAATACTAACTTTAATCATTTATCAATCAATTACTAACAACCTCTTACATCTATCACATCATCTTTTTCAACTTTATATTATAAATTAACCTCAAGGCCCTCAACCAAAACTCCAACAAAAAACTACTAAACATACATTTTTTCCCCTAGCCTACTTAGCCCAGCCTACTTACTCCAACCAACAGTGCTCCAGCCACCTCCAGCCGCAATCAAACATAGATTAGTCTAAAAAAGTAGACAAATATTTGCACAAAAAGTTTGGAAGTATATATAATAATGAGGAAAAAAAACCTTTCACCCTGCCTGCTTTTAGAGTTTGGACATTCATTGAAGAGGGCAAAGGTATCACATTCAGGGTAATTGAAAGCCAGTTGCTGATTTGCGGGGAAAAAAAGCTGAATTCTCACATTCAATTCAGCAGCAAATATGGGAAGCAACGAAAGGGGAAATAGTACAGTGAGAAAGATAGTGTCGCCATGCGATGTCGAAGCCCTAAAAAAGTGTTTGGAGGAAAACAAAGGGGATCAGACAAAATGTCAATCACATATTGAAGCTTTCAAAACATCATGCTCCATTAAGAAGCCGATCCAATCCTCGGATTCATCTCGAGAAATTCAATCTTAATTGAGTTTTAGTTTTCGCCTTATCCTTTATCTCACCCTGTTTGAGTAATTACAAGCAGTAGGATTATTGCTCTATGTACTTTGTGTTTGGATTGTAACGGACGATGTCTCCAATTGGGTGGAAATTATACTTTTTATTATTATTATTATTATTTTTACAATAAATTGCAAATTATGTGGCAACCCTTTTTATTATGATTCTAAATTGTTCATTATTGTGGTTTGATTTGAAATCACTCTCTGCGCAGTTGTATTCTTTTGAGAGCATATTTCTGGGATTAGAATGTTAACTGAATTTATCCCAGTAAAGATAAGTATATGTATGGGTGTGATTGCTGTTTATTCTGGAGAAAAATCTCGTGGCTTTCCTACTGTTTGATAGTTGGTGTTATTGGAGGTACACAAAGATGAAGCTTAGCTGAAGTTTTTATTTTTAATTGAATTTTTTTTGTTACTGTTAAGCTCAGATAAACACTCCTATGATTTTCTTTGAGTCCTGATTGAAACAGGAAAATTTTAAACCCAACTGGGAGATATTGGGAGGAGATTCATCTGGCATAAGCTCATCGTCCGTACCTCCTCCCCTTGTTGTACATCTGGGTCTCGTCATCAGGCAAGGTTGTATAAACTCTCCATTATAATATAATGCGATTTACTCACTTATCATGCTCATGTTTGCTCATGGAATCTTCACCATTTAGTGGCTCTTTTGTGAAAGAAACGACGAAGATGAATGCTATGATGCTGAACAGAAGTGTTGAAATAAGGTATAAATATATGAAATCGTGGATGTGGTCCACCAGAGAATGTATATAGTAGAGACTACATATAAGGAATTTAATGGGGAATGTTAAAATATATAAGAGGTAAAATAATCGCAGAGGACACTAGAGATGCCAATGATTATCATAACATTGTTCAGATGCTCTGTATCGAACTTGACAGTTCAAGTCACTAATATAAGCAGATAGTTCAGGGCAGGGCACTAATATAAATAGATTAGGTCCCTTGCTCGATCGAGTATAGAAAGTTCACTGTCTCTGTGTGTGTGGATCCAGGCTTCATCTCGATGAGGCTCAATAACAACAGGCCATATTGGCTAACTAGCAATACCCGAGCCGAACCTGCAACCCTCCATTGACTCTCCAAGTAGTGGCACAGGGAAGTTCCAAGAGCTTAATTTATATAAAATATTTCACATGTTGGCATTAAAAAAATCAGTTCCAAGTCAAATCTTCCAAATGAAGAATCTAAGATCAGCAATCATAACATGTTTGACAAAGCATAAGTTTACCAGCACAGCTCCATCATTCTTGCCTGCTGTCCCCCCCACCTTGTCATTGTCACCAACTTCCTCTTGTTTGACCTTAGCCTTATAGAACAAGTATTCAAAGCCAAATGCAAAGTCAAAGCATTAGATTATTGAGTTTGTTTGAGTTTGTGTCCTTTGCATTGACTGAATAGGCGCGTAAATCATAACTTGTGAATAAAGGTTCTTGCCTGGTAATACGCCAAGCAGGTTTTGTCTTGGAATATTGATTGACGAACAATATTGATCATTTGTCTGAATGTTTAACTTCTCTCTGCATGAACTTATATTTCTTATAAATTGTCAAATGTCATGTTCTTACTTAAATACTAATGGTTGGTCTAACCTTCTATTTAAGGCTACAAATCCGATCTAATGAACATAACTAACTCAATCTCTCTCATTATGTCTGTACAGCTTCCCATTTTCGACATTTCACAGCCCTTAAACTCATCCTCTCTTTCTTCTCTTTGTCTAGCCTGCAGAGACTTGGGATTCTTTTACATAACAAATCATGGAATTTCCAAAGACTTGTGCAAGAAACTGCGCTCTTTCTCTAGCCAGATTTTCAACCTTCCTTCAGAGGTGAGGCTTAGAGCAGGTCCCTTATCAGCTGTAAAAACATATACTCCCCAATTCATCGCCTCACCATTCTTTGAGAGTCTACGGGTTTCTGGACCAAACTTCTCGGCTTCTGCAGATTTATCCTCCCAAACCCTCCTAAACCAGTCAAACCGTGAATTCAGGTAAAGAAGCGGAGGACTATTAGCATAAAACATGGTCAATATAAACACTGTGAACCTGCATTTTCTCAATATATGTTTATTCTCAAAGTCATTCATCATAAAATGAACAATCTGTCCCAGATAAGAACATGGTCATTCATGTTGTATTGCATTTGCATACAGTTGAATTTGGTACTGAAACATGAACCTGGAACAGAGAAATTTGCTCCGAAACCCTTGTTGTTATAACAGACCTGCTTCTGATTATCTTCATGGGCTTTTTTTTTTTTTTTCTATTGTGATCATGTTTATGCTTATTAGTCCTTCGTGTTTTATTCATTAGTGAGGTATTAGAAGAGTATGGAAGCAGAATGACACACTTGTCCAAGAAAATTCTAGAAATGGTAATCAAATGCCTGGGGAAACATTCTGAAATGAAATTCGAATCAGAATTCAAGAATTGCCATGGCTATTTGAGATTAAACAACTATTCTCCACCCGATTGTGCCGATAATCAAGAAATTGAAGGGCTAGGCATGCACACGGATATGAGCTGCATAACTATAGTCTATCAAGACGACATTGGTGGGCTTCAAGTGAGGTCCAAAGAAGGGCAGTGGATGGACATCGATCCACATGAAAACGCACTCGTCGTCAACATTGGTGACTTAATGCAGGCATGGAGCAATGGGGAGTTCAGGTCATCCGAGCACAGAGTGGTCCTTAGGAAAAACCGGAACCGATTCTCCATTGCTTTCTTCTGGTGCTTCGAAGATGACAAGGTAATATTTGCTCCTGAACAAGTTGTGGGAGAAGGAAATTTCAGGCTTTACAAGCCATTCGTTTGTGCAGATTATGTGAAGTTTAGGGAGAATGATGAGAAAGGGAGGTTTGAGAAGGTTGGCTTCACTGTTAAACATTTTGCAGGGACTGAAATGTGATATTCTCTCTCTCTCTCTCTCTCTCCATTCTGTTCATTCTTTGTTCCAATTCTTAACATTGGTGCAGAATTGTTTTGTTGATACATTCTTGTGTTATTAATAATTCAATAGTATGTATATTCCTAGCTTAAAACTAGAAGTTTCTTGCAAGATTCTTTCCACTTCAGGGACTGAAATATATGTTTGTTTATACACCAGCGCCTTCGTTATGGTAGTTTATAACTTTTTCTGGTTCTATAGCGGTGGTATATGTTGACTGGATACATAGCAAACTGCTAATTTAGCCATAATTAGTATATAATAATCGTGCTCGATAGCAAGTAATCAGGTCAGTTGGTTCATATCACATGCATTTGATCTGAAACCTTTTTATTTAACATTTAACAATTGAATTCATGAGCAGAAAGAACTAAATGGTAGGGAACTTGCATTTGATCTAAAACCTTCTGACTTTTCAGCATTTTTTT
The DNA here is from genome assembly GCA_032274785.1 of Ajuga reptans. Classification (NCBI taxonomy): domain Eukaryota; kingdom Viridiplantae; phylum Streptophyta; class Magnoliopsida; order Lamiales; family Lamiaceae; genus Ajuga; species Ajuga reptans. Next base: position 1,704,936 of record JAUEKW010000040.1, read on the forward strand.
GGGGATTTGACTCTTAAATGGATCCTCTTCCTCTATATTCCTTCATGTGAATTCTCTGAGAAATTCATATCTATATGTACTGTTGAGAATCCAGATCCAAACTATTGGTGGTACACCGAAAAGTGAAAACGTATAATACTTTCTTTCTACATTTTCTAGAGTCTCCACCTATTTTTCATACATAACTTTTAGGACCATATACTCATTTAGCTTGAACAAATGATTTCACTAACAAAGTTGTCACCGCGTATATATCTGCCTCTGCACCAGAAGGGCGTTTACCAATGATATGGACAAATTCGCTATTTCATCCAACAGTACGCAAGCTCATACACAAATGCTTTTTAAAATAAATAATAGGCTGTTGAGCATTTCTACAAAGTGATCTGGAGAAAACATGCGCTAACGCAATATACATAGTCGATAATATACTTTGTCACGTAGTTCACAAAAATTCTGGTGATTCACAAATTTGCGGCTCCTTCGTAGTGAAGTTAAAAAATAAAGGGTAAGAGGAAAGGAGATCAAATAACTCAACCTAGCTATCATAGGTAGCAAGCATTGCAACTCTTCCTACATGTCCCGTAATAATCAGAAGAACCGACCATGAAAAGAGAGTTCCTTTCACACTCACCTATGGCAGCCCAACCGGCACAATTGTCATCTTCATCTGTGCAATCAGCATCATCAGATTTTTCCCGACCCTTTTCAATGCTAATGTTTTTCAAATAATAGAATTTGGTGGCACACCACATATCGCCTTGGACAACAGGGCATCTAGCGTGAGAACTAGTTCTATCGGGAGTTGCATTAAGGTGTAGATTGAAGAATACAATAGCATTTCCTCTACTGTGTCTGAGGATAGTTTCATTCTCTCTGCAATCGGACCATATATGATTCTGCAATAAGTTTGAAGATGATGATGTTACAGGGAGCGAAAAAATATATATTGGACAGTGAATAGCATATCTATCAGAAATCACTATAAAGGGACTCGTACCTTTGACAGGGGGAAGAGTATCTGTCCACCATGACTGACATTTGAGAGATACAAAATAATTGTTGCCAATAAAGGTTGACCAACTTGCTCTGTAGAATTTTCATCGAAATACTTAAAGTTCTGTTTGGGGTTTTCAGCCCCAAAGTGCAGGACGGACAAGGATTTACTATTCTCTGCAAGGCAACCAATTATATAACGGTTAAAAGGTGGATATATAAACTTGCTCAGGAAGTTAGAGTTGCACGCAGAATGGGTTATGTACCTTTTGGAAGAAAAGTCCATGCAGAAATTCGTTCCTCAATCCTTCTGGCAATCACGTCCTGCATATCATACATACTGTCATGAAATAATACAGAAAAATGAGCAAAGTAGAATAGTCAATGAAATAAAACAAACAATGAACTCAAAGGATCGAAATGATACATTCAGCAAACAAGCAAGGATAATTGAACAGCTATAATTTGCACGTAGGATTACTGTACACAAAATTCATGTAATCGCGTAATGTTTTTATGTTTGGATGCTCTGAGTCAACAAATTAATTTGTTTTAATGCCTCATAGAAAAAGGTCTCAATTCATATGATCCATCATCAGTACTACTAGAATCAATAGAAGTTATAAAAGTATTTTATTGAATAGATATCAGATTACCAGACCTATCCACAAAAGATGAGAAGCTTACATCAGCATTAACAGGAACAACATGATTATCCGGCATGTTATTCACGCCAATCTTTTGTGGATCATCACTTCGTGTAGAATAACTTTTATTCCCATGAACCTAATTCCAAAACAGAGTTTGAAAACAATAGTCAAGAAAAGTGCGAGCATGATACAAATAAAAAGAGAAGAAAGTACCGAAGAAATCAGGTGATCACACTCCTCCTCTGATAGGAAGCCTCTATACAAGAAGACCCTGTGCACCAAGGATATGTTATTAGGTTCGTTGTAATCTTAAAATTATGAAACATAAAAAGGTTATAATCCCTCGCTTCAAAATTCAGATGTGAATTGTATATGCATCAATTATTAGCATCTTTGCATAATAAAAATGCAAATTTCCGAAATAATTGTTCATCTTAACAGTTTCAACAACCACATAGTGCCCAGTGGATATTGGATTACCTGACCTTGGTTGCCAGGAGAGTTGAACAACTTGTGATGGATCAATACTATTAGGCTGCACTGGATGGCTCAGTTGGATAATATCATCATGATTCATCTCTTTGGTTCTCAATTCCTTTCGGCTACTGACAATAACAATTGAAATTTATTACCACAAGATGCTTCCTCTTTTTATTATAAGCAATAGTTTATATTGAGCTCTTAATGCATAGAATGCAGTTTACAGTTATTGATGTGTTCTAACGTAAAGATAGGATAAAGAACATAAAATATTCAAATAACTCCAACATAAGTTGAACATAGAATCTCCAGTAAGTGGTACAGAATAATGTGGGAAATGTAAAAAGAGATAAATCATTCCACAGCCAAATAAATTTAACTTAATCTGCTCTCTAGCGTAGCTATACATACTACATGATTTGAACAATGTATGTGAGACAACCTCCCCACTAACATGAAATCACACAAATTTTACATTTTCACTATAAACTCACTGCACAATTGAAGAACTACACATACATTAATTTATCCAGATAACTGGCTTAATGATAATCAGCCTCACACCAGTTGAAATGTAAATTCGGCATTGTCAGCCATCAGCAGGCAAAATTAGTTCCAGATTGTACGTTCTAACACACAAGTATGCTAACAATGATCACCTTAAGCATGCATATATGTCATCAGTGCGGTGAACCCAATTGTTGATGATGCAATAGAAACCAATTATTATCCTACAGAATATTGTCCTCTACAGCAATATCATACTTCTTCTAAAAGGGTATCCATAATTTATTTCCAACTAAAAGAAGAAACAGAGATCTGTCTAAAATAAGCACAGAAACACACCCAGCAACGGGGCATGAAACACTTCTCAGGAATCTGTTCAGATTAAGTACAATTTTCATATTCCAGTAAATCTGTAGCCATCCACCTTTCACTGTCAGATAAATTTCACAATTACGAACTGTATTTATCAGTTATTATAAAAACTATATAAATTAACAAACCAACTCAACAACAACGCATTTATCCACAGTTCCACAGAAAGGAAACTTTAGATCTAGAACAATCATAAAATTAATCATCGGAATTGAGAATTTCCCAATTAAGCTAAAACAAAGTGAAAATAACTGAAGGCCTTTCTCACTTTAGAGCAAAAGAACTACGAAGCGTAATTGCCAGCAAAATTATGCGGAAAATTGTGAGCTGAGTCGCCATTGATCAAATGATGATATAGCGAAGCAGAGGACGAGAAATTGAAGTGTGATTTCCCTTGGTATAAGTACAGCCCGCAGAATTTTACTTCGGCTGAGTCGCATTCAGATAACAGCGACTTAGGTCAAATAATTTGTGCAAACGTAATTTTTGTTGCTTCAATTTTAAATGCATATCTGTCTGTCAGAATTTTCTTTTACCTTTTCAGTTTTTGCTGGTTATTTCTAAACAATAAAAGTTAAAAGCTGATTCTGAAAAGCTGACAACACTCAGATTTTGAAAAGCTGATTATAAAAATTACTTTATTTCCAAACGCTATTAAATTTCGATTTTATCACAAAAATCAATTTAAATCACTTTTCTAAAATTATATTTGTTTGCAAACACCCCCTTAAACTCACATCAATTTTTTAATTTTTTTTAATCATAGGAATTTCATTACATCTCAACAAAGTATATGGCATGATCTATTGTCCAAATAGTCTAATTGAACTACAAAGGTAATTCAAAAAGAATTGGAACCCTGAACGACAATCCCGAAAGGATGTCGGGGTTGACACCCTCCAAAAGGGGAGATCGAACACTCCTACAAGAGGAGACAAAATATTTCCACTAAGGAAATCCCGTTAAAATCTGAGGCAAAGACATCAAAGATTCAAAACAAAAAATTAACTGCACTGATGCTAAGCACCCTACTGCTATAAAATGATCTATGTCGAATCAGACCATACCAATCATTTATTTCATCGAAGACATCATTTATTTCATTTTATATTTCAAGCCATGTTGAATTTTATATGTGTCTGCAATGACATAACCAATCAACACATGATGTGTATTAATAAAGTTAGAATATGAAATAAAACACATAATATAGCAAAGAACTCCCACTGTTTAAACAGTTTTGAGAAACTGAAAAATTGGTAAGGAGTCTTATTGAAGAACCATTTGAACACAAAATTCATCTCATCTGAAATGAATTATCTCAAACTCAAAAGAGAAACTTAAAGGCAGTATCTTTGCTAATTACACTTCACATATATAAAGTCATTTATAAAAAATAGCACACATATAACTCCACAAGAAAGAATACTTCACAACTTGACAAATGAAAAAGGGCTTCAACTTGGATCAGCAACAAGAGGCTTCTTCAGCACCATGTGACCAGAGTCATCCCTCTCAAAGAGGCTTTCAATCACTTCGTCCCAGCTTTCTTCGGTCTTGCTTTTTGCCAATGATCTCGTGGAAGAATGCCCACTTGAGCGGTGGGAGTCATCTTCATCTTTTCCATAGAAGGTTCCATAATGGGAAGGTGGAAAGGCGTGGGGAACGGCTAAAGTAACAGCCCTTCGTAGAGCAGCTTGGTGCTCTTTGTTGTGCTCCTTCACTAACGTCTCCTGCCTCTCCATCTTCTGCTGTGCTGGAATCTCCAAGACGTCATCTTTCTCTTGCATCAACTGTATTTTAGACAAGCATTAATTTTGCACGACCAAGCAAAAACCATCTCATCAGAGAAAGAGCTTACTTCCAAAGCAGTTTCGGCTTCTCTTTCTATCCAAATAATGGCGTGGTCAGAAGTGGCATTACAGGAAAGAACTATATGCTCGAATCTGCCATCCACAGGCACTGCAGTCTTCACCACTGGAGGAAATCTTCCACATCTAATATCCAGAAACGGGACTTGGGTATTCATAGACTATCAATCATTAATAAATGAAATAAAAGCATCATCTATCTTGATTGACCTGAAAGGTTTTCTCTCAACGATGTGATAAAGGCGTCCGGGTGCATAGAGCCTTCTGGGATCTTTGAGCATCCTCTCCTCTGATATGCATGTATCCCTCATGCACCGTAGGCATAATACGCAAGGCAAACTGTTGCAAGTAAATGCAAGAGTGAAACGTAGTTCTTTGATTGGAGATTAAAAGGTAGAGATTTCTTCACCAGAATAGTGACTTGAAGATGTCTTCCAAAGGGGTGGCTGTTCGAGGCAAGAAATCATCCTGTTACAGTAAATAAGTGCATTGATTATATTTTATAAAAATATGTCCATTTATATATACCACATATGTTCACAATATAACAAAAATTATCCAATTTGATTTATCATCATCAATATATTTGCCAACTATACTTGTCCCACAGCTTTACGCTTACTTTCATTTACGCAAAAAAGATATTGTTCGTTTTCTATTATAGTAATAGCAGAACCCACATTAAAACTGAATCCACCAAGGTGAAGTCTGAATTTATTCGTAAAAAAATAAAAAATAAAAAGAAAATATTGAAGTTCATATGATAACCAACAGAATGCAAAAGGGCCACATTGTTTACAATATATAAAACAAGTAAGCTTGATCATTCTTTGAAAGTTAAAATTTTGAGTGCTAAAGACAGTCTCATAAGTGAATGTAAAGATGCAATGACTCATAAAAGTTCAAAACTTCGAGATCTTGCTAATAAAGGCATTTTAAGCAACAAGCAGCAAAATCCCTGATGAGAATGACATCCAAAAGACAAAATTGACAAATTAAATATAATGATTCAGTTTTCTTTTAGACAGACCAACTCTATAAACAATTGAGACATGCTAACTGTGCACCATGTTAAGCAATGATCAACTGAAGTACTGAACGTACCGTCTACTCTTACACCTTGAAATTAACATGGCATCTTATTTGCACTACGCGTTTGGAGTTTCCAACACAAAATGATGTTGGTACAACTCTTTTTGAACTAAATATATCATTTTAAAAAACAAACAATTTCATTATCAAAATGGAACAAGCAAACAACCTCATTACGAACTTGCCTGCAGAACAACTGAATTGATGACATCAGCATATCTCACAGCCAAATTAAGCGACATGCATCTTGCAGGTGCAATAGCATAGCACCTTACTCTCTTCCTGTCAATATTCCCCACTCTATCTCGATTGTTCACCACGACTAGTGTTAATAAAGCAGCCACACCTGACCCCAGGGAATGTCCAGCAAAAGTCAACGTATAATTTGGATATTTTTCGACCATTTCCTTCAGAATGTCACATTCTGCATCCAATATACACCCAGCCGCTTTCAACAGCCCATTGTGAACATACCCTCCATCAAATTTCCTCTTTCCAAGCTTATTATCCAGCAAAACTGCATAATCACTCTCCTTTGCCAAATTAAGGCCCCGAATAGCAAGAACTATATCATCATGTTGATGATCAAGGTACAGCAAGTATGGGGGCACTTTCCCCCGTGCATCCTTATAATTTCGTTTTATAACTAAACAGTCCGGGTCGATTCCATACCCTCTAGGAGGCTGCCAAAGTGGTTGTGTGAGGTCATCCTCATAGACAGCCATTATGTACCGGCAGAGCCTTGGGACGGGTTCGAACTCTTCAGGTGAGGCAAGGCTCCATGTCTCACTATCATGCCCTGCATTGTGTAGGCATCTCTTCCACGCCCATCGGGCGCATGCTAAGCAGTATACACACTCCAGAAGGGGCACGCCGCAAAGAATCGACATTGTCTTCTTATTGTCTGAGTATGATAACAGTTAGGAAAGGGCAAGTGGCTCTAATAGATTATAGCATTTCAAAAAAAAAAAAAAAGGAAGCGGTTCATAATGTATCAATTTGATAAGTCAACATCATCACAACAATAAAACTGGTCACTCATTTAAACTTCAAACTGCAAATTGGCAAATAGGAAATGCTGCTGAAATGCAAATCTCAACATACCACTTCAAGAACATATATTAGATATACGAGAGAGAGAGAGAGGACCTCCCAAAAAAAACTAACGAGTGCAACAACTGTTACATTTAAAAGAACTTCAAAAAAAGAAAAAGATCTCCAATTGTGAGCTCAATCCAATTGCAAGAGAATTGCCAAAGCACAAGCAAACATAAACCCCAACCTTATTCAAGGATAAATCAAACAGAACTTCAAAAAGTCAACAGAAAATTAATAACAATGAATTATCACTGGCATTACCTGAACTGATCTCTCAACTATTCTAAGACCGAGATAGAAGCAAGCCAAGTACCGAATTCATAATTGATGGAAGAATTGAGGAGTTTAGGGCAGTCAAAGGCAGTTGCCCCAGGCTTTAAAGAGTTTGAGTGAGGCAACTTCGGCGCTGGTTTGAAGGCAAGGAATGAGCAGTAAAGGCACCGATGAAAACGGGTCCAATTCTTCAGTATGAATGCGAATGGTATGTTTGATTAGAGTTGCCCAGCCGGTTAATGTAGGGGGCAACGTGGTGATATTTGGCACGGTAAGGTTGTGGCTATTATTTGGTTATGGTAGGTTAACAGTTGCGTAATTTTTAACTTTTCTCTTACTTTTGTAATTGATAATACAGGTTTCTCTCTCGTCTCTCTATTTACCCCCAACATATTTATCCCAGCCAAACGTAACTCAGTTTTCCCAACCACAATCAAACATAGCCTTGCGAAGAGCCAATCAGAGACAATTGTTACAGAATTGTGAGCTTAGGTGACCCGGTCCATCAATGAACACAGCCTGCAAGTCAACTAACAGCTCCTATTATAAATTTTCTTTTTATTTATTTTTAGTTTCCTATAAATTTTCTTTAGAACGGGAACGGAAAGACGGAAAAAGACTGAATAAATAATATGAATATATATATATATATATAATTTATAGGATATAATCTACCTTAAGGTTCCGTTTACTTTGACAAATAGAGATAAGTTAATTATCTAAACTAGTGAGATAACTTCATAGGATTAGATAGAAAATGTTATCCACTTCCAATGTTTACTCTAACATATAATATCTAGATAAGGATATCAACTATCCTTATCC